>CM057820.1:86718985-86948985 GCA_030067965.1 Latrodectus elegans | reverse complement strand
CGGCAACTCTGGAGAAGTATGAATTTACAAATAAACTTCCTAAATTTTTTTCTTCCTAAATTCTCCAAGTTTTTTAATCTTTCTTCATACTATTTTTGTTGTTCTTTTCATTAAGAATACTGGTATTTTGATAACAAGACCAAAATATACATTTATGGTAGTTTGAATGATATATTTAACAACGAAAAAGCTATCGATCAAAACCTGTCTGTAAGCTCTTAAAGTGATAAAGTAAATTTTTTTAATCAAATCAACTCTCTCTTTTTAAATTAATTATTAAACCACGTAAACCTCAATCTTACATAAATCTTGTGTTAAAGCATTTTAAATAACACTGCTTTTTACTTTAATATCATGTGAATTTTTTTGTAATTTAGAAATTTCTTAAAAATTCTTTACAACAGTTTACAATAGAAAACAGAAAAAAATTATATCAAATTTTTTATTTGAGTACTGCTAATATTACATATGGTTGTCAAATATTATTGCTTTTAAGTAAGTATTTGGAATAATCTAGAATTTAAAGACACACATCCTATTAATAAAAGATATGATTTTGATAATGATAAGTATAAACATTGTAAACCACACTTATTATGTCCAATCTGGATATTGCTAAGTGCCAGAAAAGGGATATTTGTTTTCTTTTTCCTGCATGCATTTCTTTCTTAATGAGATTTGGAGTTTTCGAGGATTTTTGTCTTGCACATTACATGAATATACTTTACACTAAAATTATTTCTTACCAAAACACCATAAGATGGAATTTTAAATTTCTGTACAGTACCTATAAGGTTGCCAGAGTAAAAATAGAGTACGAAGAGTAAAAGCATAGTGATTGAAACCATATTTGTTGCTGAAAATAGTAATAATTAAAAAAAAACTTTTACAACTTTATTTTGTAATTATTTTCTAATTTTTCATTTCAGATATGCATATTATGTTTTGAATGAAATAATTTTAAATTCAAAATTTTTAATTTCTGTAAATTGATATTTTTTTAAATGTAATTGTACTAACGCAATAATATTAAAAATTATAAGTATTTTACATATTTTCAAGTTAAAAATAGTTATTAATTTATCACTGTATTGATACAATAAACAATTTCAAGTAAGCATGACATTTTTATTTCCAGATTTTATTTTTGATTTATATGTGAATATATTATTGGTATAGTGTATTTTTATACTTTTGAGAAAATGTTGTTAAAATCATAGCATAGAATCACAACAAATTAATTTGATTTTCAGGTTTGTGGAAATCCTATTTAAATAAATAATTATTATATAAATATCGTTTAATTCAGTTAACTCTGTATTCTTATATTTATATTATATACTTTTAATTTATGAAAAATTCCTATTAATTCTTAGTTTTTTAATAATTTAAAATTTACAATACATATTGTCACGGAATAAGAAGAGTTTCAGCGGGACCTGTAGATATAGATTTGTTGATACAATATTTTACTATATATATATAATATATAATTAAAGATATAATATATATTATATAAATATTATATAGTGATTTATTATATAATATTTTTATATATAGAATATAAATGAGGGAAATTTTAAAGATTTTTAAGCTTGTGTAAAAATATAAGTACTTAATTATATATTTTATGTTAAAATCATGTTAAATCCATTAATGATTCACTTGAAATTGTAAGTATTTCAAAATTGTTTTAAATTACACTACTGTCTGAGAAATAATAAGATCTTTTCCTGCAAATGTTACACTGCGCAAACATAAACAAAGCGAAGAGTGGAACTAAAATAAATGATGATTAGTACTATAATTATTATTATTACATTAATTTAACTAGTAATCCTTATTTTTATTTTGTTATTTGAGTTATTTAAAAATAAATTATTTATATTATCCATATGATAAAGTTATTTTGAATGTGAATTTCACTCTATTGAATTTTATAAATTTCAAAATAATTTTTTCCAGAAATTGAATTTATGATGCTATGTTCTAAATTAAAATAAATTGAAAACTTAGTGTTATTTTACAACAGATTGAAAATATTATTTAAGAAAAATTCCCTTTCCTTAATAGAATATTTTCGTTCAACTGATAAAATATCTGTTAACATTGTGGATATAGAATTATTATATAATCTGTATACATTAAATTAAGTTTATGAAATTTTATGAAACACAAAAGAATATTAAATTTTAGTATCAAGCCATCGAATAAAATAATTCTTTCTTTTTTGATACGTCTTAAGAAGTCACACACAGAAATGTAAATATTTTACATACAAATAACTTTTTAATAAATTATAATTAAGTATTCAATACATAAATGTAAGTAATCTAAAACAATTTGAAATTACATTTCTTAAAATATTTTGCTTTGCTAACAATTTACATAAAGTAATAAATAAATAAATTATATATATAAAAAATGTACGAAAAGTATGTTATACAGTTAAAACTAAAATATCTTTGTTTGTAGTTCTTAAAAAAACAAAACGGGGTATAAGGCTTAACGTTTTCTAATATTTTGTAAGTGAATGATATGATAAGTGTAATGAAATTTTTGTTCCTTATCGTTGTAAAAAGACATAGTTTTAGTAGTTATTCTTTATTTCAATGAAATGGGCACGTATTTTATCGCATCATTGGAAACAATAAATTGACAGTAAATATCAACTGTATTATTTAAAAGTAAAATCAATCGAAATACATTCGAATGTTGAACATTTTAATAAAATAAATTTTTAGAAGTTATAAATGAGTGATAAAACATAAACTTATGATAATGTTATAACATAAGTATAGGAATTTCGTATTTCGAAGTGCAGCGTAAGAGAAAAAAAATGATGCCTTTGAAATTAATTTAGGGAATATTATGCAAGAATATATTAAATTTTCACATCAGCTAACATCTATGACTTGAAAATTTGATGTTTTTAATTGAACACATCGGAATATTGTTTTCTCCTGTTGTGGAAAAAAAACTTGCATTTATTTAATGACAATTTTTCTTTTATTACAATGGTTACGTTTCATGTGTGTGTCTAAACATAAATTTTTTAAGTACGTTTCATGGGAGCATATTTTATGAATGAAAAATAACTTGAAATATGTGAAAAATAATCTTTGATACATGAAAAGTGGTGGGTATTTGGAATATTTCTATAAAAAATTTAAAAGAAAGGAAATTATGCGAGTTGTGCTGCATAAAAAAAATTTAAAGCTTCATGATATAATGAACATGATATAATTTTTCGGACTTTGATATCAGTTAATTTAGAGATGTATCACTCAATGTTGAATGTAAAATATAGTTACAAATATGAGTTTACAATGAGAATATATTTTATTTTCTCAATCAAATCTACTTTAAATAATATATGATAGAGAAAAACTAAAATTTATTACAATAAATTGGGATAATTTAAATAGAATTTTTAAATCATCCTCAGTTAAAGTTTATCAAAACATTTTTGTTTTTCTTAAAATATTTAAATGTAAGTTTATATTGATAAAAAATTATCGTTTATAATATTATTCATCAATTCAATATTTTTATTTAGCAATTGTTCCTTTGATATTGATTTAATTTTAATTACGATAATAAAATGTTTTACTTTATGTCGTATTTTTCCTCATTAATAATTATTTATATAATTTTTTTTAAATTTACAAAGAACAAATCTGTACAATGCAATTAAATTCATTTCGCGAGTTCTTTTAATGAATGGAAAGTAGTCAAACAAATGAAATTTTCAAAAGAGGATCTTTTGTAAGCACTCCAAGAAAGAGAACAATAGTCGTAAATACAATAGAAAATTATCTGACTTTCTTATATTAATAAATGTACCAGATGGTGTTATGAACTATAATACTTTATTTAAATGTGGCAAAATGTGTTTTATTTAAGATCGGCATTACTTTTTAAGATTTAATTAATATTAAGATTTTTTTAAGATTTAAGATAAAAAAAAATGTTTCTTGGAAAACAATGTTTTCCACGAACATTTTGATTTAATAAATTAAGTTATTCTTTTTAAACAAAATAAAATAATTGATTTATTTTTATTTTCATTACGTTTAGTCATTTTTATATCTTATTTTGATATTTTTTTCGCGCATTAAGTCATCACGTTAAAAATTGTAATCTTTGAGAAAATGTCATTGTATGTAGATTTAAGAAATTTTCGCTAAATATTTTTGTGCGTATACAGTGATAATGTATTTTCCTGTCAGTAAGTTCTTTTTTTCTAGGAAAATCAAATTAAAGAAAATTTTAATATGATATTTATAAAAACTACTCTGAATATTTTATAAAAAATTTCATTTATATAAATTTTTCATAAAATTGTGATTAAAATATACTAAAAATAGCAAACTATACTAAAGAAATATTTATATAAGAGATAGTTTATTTCATATTATTTTTCCAATGATTTTGTGGCATGTAATTTTGAGTAAAAATTGAATTATTCTTTCCTATTTATTATTGGTGAGTGCATTCAAAGAATGTTCATTTTTGTTAATTTCGTAATGGTGTTTTATTGATTATGAATTGAAATAAATTAAATTTGAGTCTCATATAGTTACGTACTTTTGATCTGTTATAAGCAAAGATAAGAAAAAAGTTAAAATTTTAAAAGCATGAAGAATTTTGTATACCCCCCAGCATAATAATATGATAGAAATTCTTATATATTGTTAATACAGTTAAAATATGATATAATGTGAATGATTATAATAAATATGATATAATGTGAATGATTATAATAAATATGATATAATGTGAATGATTATAATAAATATGATATAATGTGAAGAAAGAGTACACAACAATAACTTTTGCAGTAAATTTAATACAGTTAATGATTAATGATAATAATGATCTGAGATATATAACTTCTATATGCTAGAATTTTCAAGACATATCTTTTTAACATTTTAAGTGTATATTTTACATTAAAAGATTGAAGGCTATTTGCAACCTCTTAAATGGAACGCTTTTAACTATGGAGAGACACTATTAACTATATGAACGCTGTGTTAACTATATAGACCTATATCACTGATATTTAGTAACCAGCTCCAAATTTTTATACTGAATAATTTATTAAGAATGTAACAGAAATAATCAATTTAAAAGAGTCTTTTGAATGTATGAATTTCATAGTTTCTTTTAAAATGAATATACATTCCATAAAGACTATGGAATGTATTATAGAAACACATTACGGAATCAATATAAAACTGGAGTAAAGTTTTTAAGAAAACTATATTAATAACTAGAAGAAAACTATAAGAAAACTATATTAATACTTAAGTTTTACTTAAGTATTTGGTTCATAAATAATATCATTCTTCATTCAACTTTGATTGAAACATTCACTTCATCGATAATCTGTTTACTTACTTAATGAATCTACCAAATAAAATTATTAGAATATTTATTATTCATTAGAAAGTTATTAAAAAAATTTATAAAGTCATTAGAAATTTTTATTAATACGTTAACGTTTCTCAAAATGTTGTTAAACCTGAACTGTATTTAAAATTTTGTAAATTTTATAAGTGTGGTAAATTTTTCTTACAGAACTTTCTTATTTCTGGTTCTGTGGTAGAAATATGCAATATTTCATCATCACTTTTTTGTGTTATATATTAAAATAACACAAAAAAGTGTGTGTGAAAATTTTATGAATAAACTAAACTCTGTGACTTATGCTAAAATATATTTCAAAAATATTTCATAAAATATACTAAAAATATTTGCTACAAAATCAATTAGCATGCCTTTTTGCCACAATATTTCAAATATCGTTTATTTTTTTCATAATACTTAAACTTAAGCAATAATTTAAAATATTAATAATATGTTTTACTAAACAGTGTAACAACTACTTATTAGCAATATTGAATGAAGTGAATAAATTTCTTCAAAAGAAATATGTTGAGCATTTTGAAGTATTTAAATGACATTAAAAATTAATATCTAATTTCATAGCAAACTAAAACTAAATGTAAACTTAAATATTTTTTTAAAATTTAAAGTTTATTTTAAAATTTATTAATTTATTATACATGGGTGAATACAGAATTCCTCATTAGATTAATAAAAAAATATTTAGTTTAAAAATAGGCAAATATAAAAATGTGATTTAGGAAGTATGATTTTCTTTCATATTACTATATAATCGGCAATTATACTTTATCAAATAATTGAGCATAAAATTGATTTGTTTCACTTGGCTTATTAAGAATCATCACTGGGAGAACTCTCTATACTTGTTTTCATATCATTTTTTGAAAGAAATTTTGTCTTTAATGAAAATTTCGCATGATCCATGGCAACCCTATTTGAATAACAAGAGATGGATAACGCGTTTCTGCTTTCTTCATGAACATTTGTATGAATGAATTCTTAAGATTTTCTGTTTTTTTTCTCTTATGACATGTGAAATAGTTCATAATCTGCGTCATGCAATCATAAAATCCTTCTTACTTGAATGTTTAATTGTCTTACAATGGCTTACAGTTGTAAGGCTCTCCGCATTTTAGAGTCAAAAAGTTTCTTTCAACAGACAGATATGAGATAGAGTTTTAGGGTTTATATTGAATTAACTTTTGGTTTCATCATGGGAAGCTATGATTACTGTCAAAAATCGGTTGTTCAATCTAGTCAATGCTTATTAACGGGAGGTGAGTATTGCTTTTTTACTTTCCGCATACCATCTTTCTGTGAGGGTGGTTGAGTTATTTAAAAGTTAATCCTCTTTTCTGAATAAATATTATCCAATATTTAAGACAGAACCTTTTCAAATAAATAATAAGTTTTTTGTTGTAAGATGAATTTGACGCTGTGGGCAAATCTTCTTGCAATTTTAGAAAATAGTCAGAACGATGGATCTTAAAATTTCAAGAATACCCTAAATTTTAAATGTTTCCAGAATTATTATCATTATTGTCATTCTGCTGTGTGAGAAAAATCAATCAAAACTAAAGGGATATATGAATGCATTCTTTATCCATAATAAAAAAAATCATGATTGTATCTAAATGACAAGTTGCTTTTTAAGCATATTTCATTTTAATCATTCATATACGATAGAGAAATTACATTATCTACCCATACAAAAACAAAGCATCTCTCTTCATATTTCTGATTTTGATGAAATATTTCTCCAACAATTGGTGCTTTTTAATTGCTACAGCTTAAATTTTTATTCATTCTTGCAACTTTCCTGGTTAGTTTCTTCCCTAATTGTCAAGTGATTTGATACGCGCATGGTATTTATTTGAAATTAGATAAAGAATTTAGTTAATTCGCAAACAAATATTGTGTTCTAACTATTAATGATTACTTTTTTTTTATTAATTACGCAAAATTTCTTTATAAATCTTGAAATTCTATATTATTTCCTTGTATTTAAACATAGACTAATTAAATACCTAAAACAATTTTAAAATGTTGGTAATAATTTTCAAAATATTCAGTTATTTAAATTAAATAATAATTTTATACATTATTATTCATAAGCTTTTTTTAAAAGTAGAATATTTAGAAATATTTTAAAAAGCAGTTCTGAAAGGAAATATTACAGATTTCAATGTATGAGGGATAAAAGTGTTATGTTATAATTGAAATTAAAAATACAATTGTAACAGGAGTTAAAAATAATTGGCAAATTTAAGTAGGGAAGTGTAAAAATGTTTTTCCATTAGAATAGAACACTTTTTTTTACATTAGAAATTAATGAAATTTATTTAGATAACTTTTAACACGACAGTATATTTTAGATCTGAAATTATTATTAAATTTCATTAATAATTTTTAAATAATGTTTCACACTTTTCTTTAATTTGTTTATTGATTTAAAGTGAAGCATTGAATGGTGTGCAGAAAATCACCCTGGTGTTGTTATGATTGAAATTGGCAACAGGAGCAATCAGACAACTCTCATGAGATTTGGAAGTGGACACACTCGTGTACAACGTCATGTGAAGGCGCACAAAGTTTATCCCCTTGTGTCTAAAATGCAATGCTACTCAAGCTGCTTCTGTCTATATTTTGGCCTGAGTCCGTTTAAATGCCAGATATTCCCTAGCCCTGAGGCATTGCTCCTGGGCGTTTGAAGGCGTTCGGACGCATGACATGGTTAGTTGTTGCTGTCAACCAGGAGTGATAAGCCACAACAAATGAAGTATATTTGATAAAAGTAATATTTATTAGGAAACGATTAAAATCGTTCCCTGGAATAAGCAATTGTTAGAATCAATGAAAGAATATGCAATAAAAAATCACATCAATTTAGCAATCAGTTAAGACAAATCTTAGCTGATATGAAATTAGTAATTAAAATCTCAATGAGTTTCAGTTAAATTCTTAATAAAATGAAGTTTTTCTATGAATAACTAAATGTAATACATTCTTCCATTTCTTAAAATTCTTCTTAATATCATAAATATATCTTATGATTTCCTCGCAACTTTTATAAAAGAACATCTTACAAAATATTCTTATTGTTATTAATTTAAACTCTCTCTTAAAGTATTCGATTGTAGATGTAATGCAACATTTCTAAACAAGAGGTTGCATTAAACATTTAAAATAGATTTCGTGATATCTTCACTTGCATTTGTATACTAAAAACTGTATTTTTCTACAGCATTTATTTATTTTTTTTTTACTGTACATATGTTTCATCTATTGTGAGTACTTTTACTTTTCTGCATTTATTCTAATTTTTTAACTTGGTTCTTTTAATACGTACACTCTTCGGGGGAATTGCTCGTAGATATTTAGACATTTGTCCTTCGAACATGTCAGAAAAGAGTGTTCATGTTGCATAGCTGGCCATCTCCCTCCTCATGAAGACGTGGTCCCTATGCCTTCTTCTTTTCATTTGTTTCGTATTTTAGTGTTTTTCCAATTTCATATTTTTCATGTTTTATCTTTTATATATATATATATATATATATATATATATATATATATATATATATATATATATATATATATATATATATATATATATATATATATATATATATATATATATATATATATATATATATATATATATATATATATATATATATATATGTTTAGAGATATGAAACAATATTTCCTTAAATGTAACTTCATAATGACACGAAAGGCTTTTAAAAATAAGTTGATATGAGAAATAATTTCATATAAATATATGCTATTCAATTCAAAAGATTTACAGTTTCAATAATATAAAGACGTGAGTAATAGAATAGTTCAAAGATCCTAGATAAACATAAGTACTGTTAGCTTCTAAAAGTTTGCAAAATCAGTAAGATTGAAATCAAAATAAAGATTATAAAATGAAGCAATTTATTAAATCGGCTTATACTCATAGATTATTGGATATATTTATCTTCAAAACTAATTAATCATTAAAAATAAATGCAACGCTTTTTAATTTCTAAATATGAATTTTAATTTTTAATAATAGGTAGTTCAATTGTAAATTAAAAGCATATAAATTTAAGAAATGATGGTTTAATAAGTAAAATTATTATCTTATTTTCAAGCAAAGAATCACATTTTTTGCGTCTTCATATTAGTGTAACTAAAAATTCAAAAATATACTGTAAAATATAATACGATTTATCTCATATATTGGAAGTCAATTAACTATAATAATAATGTTAATGAACCTCTTTGTATAAGTTATAGTAATAAGTTTGGTAACAGGAAATCGGTTTATATTATTAAATAATTTTTGTAAACTAGAAATGAAATATTACTATTTTGCATGAATATACATTTGCCATTTTCGAACACTTGGAATCATTAATTTTTTTCATATGATCTCAAAAAGCGTCTTCACGTAATAGAATATTTGCTAAGATATGTATATTTGCATTGCAATTCAAAAGGTTTTAAAATAGGTAACGTTTACTTATATTTTGAATCTCTTCGTAAATATCTGAATATTTTTCAAAATTAATTTAAATTACAGATGTTACACAGAACAAAACAAAGAATTTGAGTTCTGAAAGAATAGTAAGTGAATTGTTAAACATTATACAAACAAAATATTTATACAAAGTTAAGTAAATCATATCTCTTCAACATTGTTTTAGTAGTTTTTTATTTATGAAAGTTTGTATTTACTTATTACAAGGAAAATAGTCTCATGATTTAAAAATATATGACAAAAATTACATAATTATAATTTTACACAATAAAATTTGTTTCTTGAATGTAAATGCATATTATAACATTCATAACTTTATTTTAACGAATAGAAAAACGTTAAAAAAATCAGGTCTTAAAAATTTAAAAAAAAATTGCTTAAAATAGAGTTACATTTGTTGTGCATTTTGAATTTTTCATGGAAGTCTCCAGTACATTCTTAAAATATATTTAAATTTTAAATCTGAAAATAGTGTTCCAAAGGGGACTAAAAATGTTCCTTAAAATTACATTTTTATTCTCGTATTCAGAATTTTATATGTTTTTTGCTCAAATTTTTATGAATATTTAGTAATAAGACGAATCTTTATCATTTTCTTCAGTAACGTTGCAGGAATTTATTCAATTTTAAGAAAGTATTGAAAAACTGGCAAAATTACAAACCTTTCTGGAGATTCTTAAATAATATATTTTTCACTTCATGATATTTTTATATAAATATTTTAGATACTGTTGATGTATGATTTGAAAAAATATATCATATAAAAAATGTTTTTGATCGAATATTATAAATCCAAACAATTATGTTTAAGCAAAATTATCACAGAAAAGTAAATATGATATATATATATATAATAAATATTCGTTTTTAAAAATTGATAAGCATCTATTTGAAATAAGGCATAACATTTTAAATAAAATAATAAACTTTATTTTTATTTAAAAGAAATTCACATTTAAAAAAAATTAAAATTTATTTATAAAAATATTATTTTAAGTACAGAAAATGTTTCAAAAAGATCCAAAAATTTGTATCAAATTGAATGGGAATGCTTGTATTTTGTACTTTAAAGAAGTCACAGTTTAAAATTTTAAAATTAAAGGTCTATGTTTAAATTTATATAATAAAATGCTCGTAGATGAGTTTTTTCATGTTATAGCAAACTTTACTTTCTTCCAAAACTTAAAGATTTTCTAATTAAGATAACAATATTTATGTAATGTAAAAAATATAAGGTTTGTTAAAATATATATTAAAAAATAAATAATAACTTTTATCAATTTGTATTGTAAAAAATGAACAAATGGCCTATCACTTAGATTAATATATGAGCTTGATTAATATGAAAATATCTCCATTGAACGAGACATTATATTTATTTGCAATATTACTGTTTCAAGATCAAAATTTTCAAACGTATATTTTATATGTAAAGTATTGAATTGAGAAGAAATGAAATATATTTATTTCTTAAAAGCACATATTTTACTGTTCAATTTTGTTAAAAGTATAATTGGTAAGTTTTTCTGTGTACTTTTTCTTGTATTTAATTTTTACATTTATCAAAAGATTGAATAATGTTCATGAATTCAGTATGTTGATTTCTTAAACTGATGATAATTCTAGAAGTTTCTACAGATGATGTCATTAAATAATATTTGTCACTAATAATAGTTTGTAAAAAAAAAAAAAAAACTTTCGTGTGTTAAAATAAGCACTAAAGAGTTTATGGGTGATTTTACACGTCTAAATATGTAAAAAGATGCATTTTATAAGACTTCGTATAAAAGATAATTTTATAAAATGCTTTTTTATTTCATTCATCTAATATTCAGTGTTTGAATACACTTTTTGTTATCAATCTCTTTCTGACCTTATTGTTACGAGATAAAAAATAATTTAGAAAACTAATGTTAAAGAATGAATTAAATTCCAGATATAAGTTTATATTTAAATGCTTAACATTCCAAAATATATTCAACATTAAAATTGGAAAACGATTAAGAATGTACTAAATATTGATTGTTGATAAATTTGCTAATAAAAATAGAAATTATGAGCAAACATGTTTTAAAAGTTTGATGAAAATTGAAAGTAATATTCTCAAGACAATTTACATTTTTACATTATTTATAGTTATTTTAGTACGTGACTCAGAAATATTTGTATAAAAAAGTATTCAAAGACTTTAAAGTTTCCTATGAAATGAAAAATACATGTATTTTTAAGATACAAAATTTACTTTCTGCTTCTTTTGATTTATAATGTAAGAATCTAATAACTTTCAGTAAACAATGCTTGCAAAGGAATAAGCAATATCTTAAAACAAATTTTAACAGATCAGAATAGCCAAGTCATAAAATATAAACAAATTTTATGACTTGGCTATTCTGATGCTATTATTAAATTGTTTTGGTCAAAATTCCATTTGAGATGGATAAAAGTATTCTTCTTTTAATAATGTCCCGTAGGGATCATTCTTTATTCATGATATTTTATGAAGAATGAGAGAAATATCACTGGGACAAAACTTTTGTAATGACTCTGTGACTAATAATATAGCCTTAAGATGAATAGTTTTCTATGCACCATATTCAAGAGAGCTATTTTGTGTGAAAGTCAGAAGTAATGGATAATAGCTTTAAAAGACCCGAGGAAAACTAATTTTGTTAGATACTATCTATATATAGATGAAACAGCATTTCTAATATAGTTTCAAACATAACGGAATATGTGTTTTCATTAACGATTCCTTTAAAATAATAAGTATTGTTGTGAAAATTTTGAATGATTTTGATAATTTTAACTTAGAATGAAATATAGATTAAATATTTTAATCACGAATACAATACATCAATATTGTATACTTTCTCTAATTTTCCTAACTTGATCAAATTTGGTGAAACATTGCTTAAGAAAATTTTATAAATATTAATGCTTAATAGCAATAACATTTATCTGAATAATCAAAACTATGTTTTTCATTTTTTTAAAAGATGTCTTCAAATAAAAATAACCGTAAAAAATTAGTGAAGAGTTTTTACAATCATAAATTGAATAAATTCAATAATGCGAAATTATATTATTTTCCCATGTTGAGCACTTGGGTGACGAACCCTCTGCCACAACAAGGCCAGAAACTGCTACCCATTTGTAGTTACCCAGCGGAATCCAGCGAACCAAGTCATGGAGGCGAGTAGCAAAAATACGAAAATGTAACAGTAGTAATACATTGTTGGAAGTAGTTCGTATTATACAATAAAATATAACTTATTATAATGTAACAGTAGTAATACATTGTTAGAAGTAGTTCGTATTATACAATAAAATAAAATTAAAACTATTTTTTCTCTTGATGAAGATTGAGATTTAATCTTTGTTAATTACTAAATTGAATTAAATAGAAATTTGGGGTGCAAAAATAGACCTACCTCCACGGAATGCTCTCGCAACATTATAGAGCAAGATGATTGACAGATTCAACAAGCTGTTTCAATGAAATGCTGCGGAATTCTGGTGGCTTGTCAGAATCAAAGATAGCAGTTAAAAGGAACACATTTTCAATGAAGAATATTGATGCTTTTGCTTACATGGAGATAATATGTATTGATCCAAAGCAACTACTAGTCCTTGAAGATAAATTTGAAATTGTGGTTTTCTTCTCTGATTCCCAAGCAGCAATCCAGGACACAAGCTCAACTGGTCTTCCTTCACCTGACAAAACACCTCAATTTTGGAGCTATTTTCTAAAGTTGGTATTAAGAAAAATCATGTGGAGCTTCAGTGAATTCCTAATTCTTGTGGAATAAATGAGAATGAACGGACCAATTTCTATTTACAAAAAGCGACTTGATATTATTTCAATCATTACGATTAAGAAATGATGTCTAAATTTAAGTTACAATTTAATCCAATATAATGTTAATGTAATTTATAATGTAATTAATCAATAAATGGAATGCCAATATAATGAATTCATTTCGACACTATCCTTCAATTAAGCATTATACTATGCCTAAAAATTTCAAAATGCAACTACTTGAGCTTTGGCAGTCCAAACAGTTTAAAGCTGAAATCGTTTAGCCATTTCCAACATTATACCTCGTAAAGTGTCTTCATAGTTTCTATCTTTTGATTGGTCATGACTGTCAGGCAAAATGTTTCGATCGTTGGTAGATTTTCAGCCAACCAAACTGTTCTTTTTATAATGTGGTTGAACCAATGCATCAGCCACTTTGAATTAATCTTTTCCTTCATACACCAAGTGATCTAGCTCCACAACCAATCATTTCGCTCGCTTACTTGTATAATTTTTACCCTAAACTGTCTTGGATACTACTCTTCACAAATATTTCAGAAAGTGCTACTTAGAGACATATTTTATTAAAAATAGCAGTCTCTAACTAGAAATGCTCTGAAGCAAACCTGGACATGAATTGTAAATATTATATTTTGACACTTATTATTTAGTATTATTCTGGTATTAATTGAATTTAATAACTTCCTTATTATACAAATTTCATAAAAATTAATATTACACATTTCTGTTCACATCTTTTCTACAAACATTTCAGCACATTAAATTATTTTAAAAATTATCTAAGTAACTGTAATAACTTTTGTCTGTAAAAGCTTCCTACAATGATTTTAGAAGTGCGTTGAGGTATTGAAGATTATTTCTTAAAACAAAAAAAAATATGAATACAAAAAAAAAGTTTGATAAGTCAGATTTTGTTAAGATATCATACGTTTCTGTCTAATAAATATTTTTTGAAAAAATAAAAAAAATATTAAACTTAGCTCTTATTCTTTTAGCAATGAATTAAGAAATAATGGGAAAATTGAAACTAGTTACAAATTTAATTTTACAACAAAATAACTATTATTTTATTAGTAGAATAAGCTTATTTATTAATATTTAAATATTATTCAAAATCATATATTTACTGAGGTAAGAAAGCTTTTGTCAAGAGAATTAGCAACGAGAAACTTTAAAATAATTTAAGATTTATCTTAGTATATTTAACTCTTGCTGCATATATTTGAAGAACTGCTATAATATTTCATTTTTTTGAAAAAAAGTAAACCATATTTCAAGTTAAAATAATTTTCTGATATAAAATAAAAAAAATTTGTAAGATACTCCTGCATTATTAATGTAATTTTTGAATAAAATTGCAAATTTATTTAAAATATCTTTAATTACACATATTTCTTAGTTTACATGAAAGCAGAAATAATTTGCCAGTTTTATTTAAAGAAATATAATGCAAAACATAAATTAAAAATTTTTTTCTCTTTTAAGAAATGAAAACTACCGTAATATGTAAGGTCTTCAACATAATGGAAAAAATAATTTCATTTATCTATGTTTTGTAATTAACTGCATAAAATTAATGTCTTTTAATCACTGTTTTCAATTTTCAGTGAAAATTATTTTAATTTGCATAAAATTAATCAACAGATAAATGTTATATATAAAATGGATAAATATGTTCGCATAAAAATGACATCGTTAAAATATTTCTTTTATAGGTGCATAAATTATTTAATAAACGAATAAGAATATTATTATTAATATTCCTCATTTTCAAAGCTATTGAAAATATTCGTGATGAAATCTCACTCCGTTTCATGAAGTAAACAATTTAAAATTTTGACATATAAATAAGGGCTACATTAAAAAATTTACCAATGTAGAAATATTTAATATAAAAGTGTATATAAAATTGTTTTTCAGATGTTGCTTTACTGATAAACTTTATTATAATAACGAAGTTGTCTTGGAAAGAAAACACAAGAATTTAAATCACGCTAAATGAATCCGTTTTATAATATAGTCAAATAATTATTTTAACTATTACAATTAACATGTGTTTCAAAATGTAACTGGGGAATCGATATGATAATTTTAGATTTATGATAATTTCATACTAATGTAAAAATAACATTCAATCCTTTAAAATTATAAAAGGATTGAATGTTATTTTAGAAACATAGGGTTGATCATTAATGATATATTTTTTTAAATATTGAACTTAAGCGATAATAAATTATAAAAAGCAACCAGTAATATTTTATAGAATATTACTTCATGTCAGGTTTTTTAATTTTTATTTATTAATTATAAAATAGCACATTATAAACTTAATATTTTTATCCGAGAAAATTGAGTTATTATAAAAAATCTGCTAAATAAGTAAAGACATGAATGTAAGGAAGTTAACAAAAAGTCTTAAAAAGCACAAAATAATATGAATGTATAGTTTAATTAAGACTGATTTCTTATACTTTTAAAATTTGAAAATTAAAATGCCTTAATTCAGAAACTTAGAAATAATCCTATTTCTTTAAATAAATACTTAAATATTTATTCCTATACACAGTGATTCTTCTAATTAACAAATTAAATAATCATTACTAAATTAGAATCCCGACTTCAATGGAAATTTATAAATAAACTTCAATTCATGAAAGAAGGAGGCAATTCCTAGACACAAATACGTAATACATTCATGCGTATATAATATATGAGCATTAACTTTGAAATAGAAAAAGCAATAAATTAGAGATAACATTTTTTGTAACATACTAAATATTTATTTTATAATTTAAATGAAATGAAAATTTTCGTATTCATTAATCACAATATAATTATCACATATCTATTCATTTTACAAATAATCTATATTAATATTTTGCGATATTACTAACTCAAATAATCATTAAATGTTAGAATAAAGTACATTTTTATTTTTCAACAAATTCATTTAAGCATGGAATTTTATTTCAAATACTTCTCTATGCACATTAAATTGCCTTCTTGAAAGCATATATGGCTCAATAATCAATAAGACTGTATTTCTACACCACTGAGTTCTTGTTCTAAATCTTTTCTTGTCTTTGAAAAATGGAAGATTTTGAAACAAGACGGTCTGAAAAGGGAGAAAAAAAAAGAATTTTTTTTAGCATTATTCAAGCAACAATAATTTAAAAAAATCTACCCTTGTCTGAAACAAGCAATTACTCGTGATGAAACATTTTAAAATTAATGCTTGATAAATTAAGATAATTAAAGTTAAGAGAAAAAATGTAATCCCAACAATGTTTAAAATTACGTTTTAAACAACGCATAATAGTGACTTTTCATTTAAGAAATTTAAGGAATTTCTTGTAGGAAAAATTTACTTTTTATTTAAAAATTTATTTA
Source organism: Latrodectus elegans (assembly GCA_030067965.1). Lineage (NCBI taxonomy): Eukaryota > Metazoa > Arthropoda > Arachnida > Araneae > Theridiidae > Latrodectus > Latrodectus elegans. Next base: position 86,931,832 of record CM057820.1, on the reverse strand, counting down.
AATATATTAATTTATAGAAACTTTAAAATTAATTTAATATTTTCACAGAAATAATTTAATATGTAGTATCACACATATTTAAATAAATAAATATATGTATGAATAAATAAATTTATCTATCTATCTATATCTATATCTATATCTGTGTATATATATATTTATATATATATATGTATATATGTATATATAAATATATATATATATATACATATATATATATATATATATATATATATATATATACATATATATATATAAATATATATATACACAGATATAGATATAGATATAGATAGATAGATAAATTTATTTATTCATACATATATTTATTTATTTAAATATGTGTGATACTACATATTAAATTATTTCTGTGAAAATATTAAATTAATTTATTGATTCATTGTTGATAATATTTGTATATTTAAATATACATAGTTTGAGCAGAATTATGCATATACATATTATATATATATATATATATATATATATATATATATATATATATATATAATATATATATATATATATATATAATATGTATATGCATAATTCTGCTCAAACATGTATATTTAAATATACAAATATTGTCAACAATGACGCATAAGAATATGAAAGCTAAAAGCATGATGTTAATTTCTCTATAAAATTGCCGAATCCAGCAAAAACTAAAAATTGAATTCAGTAATTTTGACAGTTTGAGCAATCTTGGTCGTATCAGGGAATTATAAAAAATAGTGATTCTTGATAAAGACATTTTAATCAGAATTTTTATTTAATATATGCTGCTTAAAATATCAGAAAATAAAAATACGAAGAAATAATATGAAAATTTTCATGATTTTAGATTTGAATCTTGCTTTTCTTAAAACATTTAAGAAGAAAATACTTTTCTTGGTACAGAAAATTATTTTTAATGTTTATTAAAAATATGTTCCTGAAAAAATATTTTTAAAGCTTATTTAGATACTATTTTAATACTTTAAAAGAATGATTATAATTTTACTGAAGATTTAGGAGAAAAATATATTAAAGTTTGTGAAATATTTGTATTTAAGTTATTTTTACACACATATGGAAGAATGATTTTTAATTTTTCAGGAATTTACAACCACGTAATTATTTACTTACTTTGATGCAATTACGGATAGTTATTTATTAAATACAATTGTTTTAAATTGTACATAAAATTTAAAAAATGTAATGTGATGAATATAATTTCAAATCTTTTATTTAGTAAATTAAATATTATCTTCATTTGTTTCTAAATGATAAAAAAATAAGTATCTGTTGCTATATTCTTGCTAAATTGCTTGATACTTCCATTTTAATTTTAAATTCTCTAAAAAATGGAAAGGATTAAATATAGAAATTTTAATCTGGACTAAAAGTAATTATAATAAAATTATTATTAACATTATTTACTATGCGAAATATACTATTTCAATTATTGTTTTGTAATATTTGTCCAGAAATAATATTTTAATCGCATTTAGATTTGACTTCGTGAATTGTGTATTGAAAATGTGAACAAAAAATCATATTATTAAAGATTATACTTGAAATGTTTTATTTATTTAATTCCTTAAATTGGTAAGGATTTAAACTATAATAAGAATGAAGTATGTTTGAATCTACAATATTTATTTTATTATTTTTAAATTATTTATATTTAACAAATAGATTTTTGTTGTAGAAATATTTGTTTGTGATTTTATTGTAAGAAATTTAAAATAAAGTTCAGAAATTTGTGTTGGTTTTATATTAACAGAATTTATATTATAATAATTAATATTAGATGTGCTTAATGCTAAACAAATGAATGTTTTAGTGGATATTTTTGATATACTTTAGTTTCAACAACACAGCTTATATTTATGTACACACACACATACACACACCACATACACACACACATACACACACCACATACACACACACATACACACACCACATACACACACACATACACACACCACATACACACACACATACACACACCACATACACACACACATACACACACCACATACACACACACACACGAACACACACCTACACACACCACATACACACACACACATACGCACACACACTTACACACACACGCACACACACCTACACACACACACGCACACACACCTACACACACACACGCACACACACCTACACACACACACGCACACACACCTACACACACCACATACACACACACACGCACACACACCTACACACACCACATACACACACCATATACACACACCATATACACACACCATACACACACAAACACACATATATATGTATGCATTTATATATAATTATAAAATTTCAATTTATTTATTATTTTGTATTTAATATAACTTTATCTTACGAAATATTAAAAGCAATTTAATCAAAAATTAATTATATTTAGAGTTAAAATGAACAAAATAGTCATTTCTATTCTAAAGTTTGATTTTCTCTACATGATATAGCTTTTTAGGAATTAATGGTCCTTTTTTAAATATTAAGACATATAATAAAGAATGGTTACAGGAAATATTTCTAATGTTTATTTTGAGTTCTTACTAAATAAGATAAAATTATTTATAGTATTTTTTGTTTTATTTGCATTTGTCTAATAATTAAAAAATAATTAATTTTGAAATATAATTTTATAGATATTTTTATATATCCCTTAAACATAATGTGTACTACCAAATATGTTCTGGAATAAATAAATTTCAAACTAAAGAGAAAATTAATAAATCCTTAAAATTTATGCATATTGCGTCAAATGATTTCAGAAATTACATTCTATAAATATTTTATTCAGTAATTCAGTTAATTTATGATATTTCTTCACTTTCCATCTCTTTTAAAAAAATTTCATTATGGTGCTCCGAAATTACTTTTGGATGACATCACTTTCATTATATTACCCAATTATATCAAATTGATGTAGTGATTCAAAAGAGAGGGTGTAGATTTCATGAGAAATATAGAAAGAAACACATTTTTATGTTTTATATATAGTTAAAGAATGAGAACTTTCTTTGAAAGCAACTGCTGATGGGTATTTAATGGCCTAACTTACTGATTGTATTCGAGAAAATGATGACATATATTTAGGAGTTCACCAGTTATTTTCAATTATTTTATGAACAAATGTGGTGGACATATAATTGCGTATTTCTAGTTTAAAACTTATTTGTGAAATATAAAATTGTACTTCTGAAAGATAATTACATTATAAATAAATCATTTACTAACTATAATTTGGTGACATTAAATACATTTATTATAAATAAGATAGCCAAAAAATGTACTTAAAAACAAAAAAAAAATTACATTTTTGCGATTAAATTACAAATTATTTATTTACATTTTTTAGATGTTTAATTTCTTTTTTCTGGGGTCAAAACCAATCCTTAATATAAAAATTAAGTTGAAAGCAAATGTGAAATTATTATTTAAATATGAATTTAAATGAATACAGATATAACAAGTATGTGGATATTAGAATATATATTTTATAATCTGAAAAAAAAACACATCTCTTTTAAATTTAGAATATGAATTATTTTTATGAAAATGAAGGAAAACAGTTATTATTGTTGTTTGAAAGAAAACATAAAATATTTACATATATCATTAGTAATTTTCATTCATGTAATTTTTCATAATAACTTATTTTCAAAATATTGAAAAAAACAAAGTAAGCTATAAAAGTATACGGTTTTCTTACGAAAATATTATATGTTTGTAATGTTTATAGTACGAAAAGTAATTACATTTAGGAATATTTCTCATGATCTTACCGTCTCATAAAATTGAAATGCAAGCTTATTATTACGATCATTTTTGCTAAGCAAAATTCTAAAATAATGACTATAAATATAAGAATACTGATGAGAAAGAAGGAAAAGCATAGATTGTTTTAATAAAATAATGTAACTCCTTTTTTTCCAGGTAATACAAACATTTCTCAATATAAATATGTAAACTAATAAAATTTACTGCTTTTACAAAATTCTTTAGCAAAGTATGCCAATATGAATTAGCACCTAAAATGAATATAGAAAGATAATTTCCTTTTTTTAATCAAACTATTAAGATACAAATATTAAATCTATCGACACGTTAATTTTTAAAATAATTTTGCATAAATTAGTTTCACTGCACTGCTAGTAAAAATTTGACATTTAACTTATACAGTATTTTAAACATAGTTAGCTTGTAAATCCCTGATATAGTGCTCAGACCCATAATAAATCAATTACATATAAAGCAAGTAAAATATTTTACTCAGTTTAATTGGTTATTTATTTGTTCTATATGATTTAATGTGTACATAAGTGGTACTTAATATCGCATTCTTTTCACTTCGTCACACTTTTAGAGTAGTGATGTATCATTGCTTTTTCCTTTATCTATTAAAAATCGTAAAGTAGTAAAAAATTACCAAATTTATTTATTTGAATTTAAAACCTTTTTATTTTAATTTCCAGGTATGTGAAGTAAAAAAAAAAATCTTTCAACATGCATTAGCCTGATGAAATTTCCCTCCCTGTTAAATCAGTCAGAAAATGAAACGGTTGTTATAAAGTTTTTAATGTTTTCAGTATTTCATAGACTACAAGAAAGACTTTTCATGAATTGAAAAGCCATATTCGATAGGCCAAGATCAGAATCTTATAAATCTATCAAATCTTATACTTAGATATATATGTGCAAAAATGAGAAAATGAAAAGTTAGCTCTCATTGTTTTATTGAATTAAGCAACACTTTATGCATTCTAAAAAACAATAAAATATTATTTTAACTTAAAATTTGCTAACCTTAAATAAACATAATTATACAATTCATGGATATTTATTATATGTATATGCTTGAGTGGCTTGATATTTTATAATTTTTTAGTTTTAATGCAAATGGGAAAAATTCCATAATGTAATTAATCCGAATTAAATTAAAATAAAGGAATATTTTTTATTCTATTAAACAAGAGTTCTTAAATAATTTTTAATATTTAAATTAACATCTGTCCACAACACAATCATAGAATAACTTTTGATACAAAAAATTGTAAAATTTAACTTAGCATTTCAAAATAATATATTTCAGTTATCTGAAATAATTTAATATAACTTTGCTTTGAAATACTAATGAGGCAGTTGAATTCAATAATATTTTTTGATAAAAACTAATATTTTTTCATAAACATGCTGGCATGAAAAATAATTAGATATTTTTTTAATATAGCTAATTTCTCAATTCGTAACCTAACATGTTATTAAAATATTGCAGAAAAAATTAATATTTCATGATTTAATACAGTTAATTAATATTTATTTTTTTTATGTAAATTCTGATATTTAAATTGAAATTTTAATTTTCTTATGCAAAATTTATAACATAAAGTTTCAGTTAAAAATAATAACTTGTTTTATAGCTCTTCTTTAAAAATAGCTTAAAAATCTATTAGATTTGCTTTGTTTTAAATTAAAAATTCTCATTAGTTTTTAATGTCTTCTTTATTTTTAACAACTATATTTACTCAAGCAGACATATGTAATTAAAATTCATATTGAAATCAAGGTTTTTTTAAATTTCAATGTCTAAGAATATGTTGAAAAAATTTACTATTGTGTATATATTCATATATATAGATATATATATTTACACTACTGGCCATTAAAATTGCTACAACAAGAAGGCGACATGCTACAGACGTGAAATTTATACGAAAGGAATAAAGTGCTGTGATACGTAAATGATTAGCTTTTCAGCGCATTCAGACAAAGCAGGCACCAGTAGCTACACCTACATTGTGTTTAAATGAGGAAATTGTTCAGGCGGTCCCTCATACGCAAATTGCATTTGAACGTTGTTGCCTGGTGAAAAGTTGTTGTGATGCATCGTGTAAGAAGGAGAAATGCATACTAGCACGTTTCTGACTTTGATAAAGGTCGAATTGTAGCGTACCGGGATTGCAGTTTATCTTATCGCAGTATTGCTGCTCGCGTCGGTCGAGATCCAATAACTGTTAGCAGAATATGGAATCAATGGGTTCAGGACGGTAATACGGAACGCCATGCGGGATCTCAACGGCCACCTATCACTAGCAGCCGAGAAGACAGGTATATTATTCGCATGGCCGTAATGGATCGTTCAACCACGTCACGAGCTGTGAGTCAAGAAACGGGGTCGTTTGGAAGACAAGAAGTGTCTAAACGAACAGTTCGACGACGTTTGCAGCAGCATGGACTCTCAGCTCGGAGACCATGGCGGCGGCTTCCCTTGACACTGCGTCATAGACAAGAGCGCCTTCAATGGTGTGATTTACGACGAACCTGGGCGCACGAATGGCGAGACGTCATCTTTTCAGATGAATCCAGGTTCTGTGTACAGCATCATGATGGTCACATCCGTGTTTGGTGGCATCGTGGTGAACGCACTCTGGTAGCGTGCATTCGTCATCGTCATACTGGCCCATCACCTGGTGTAATGGTATGGGGTGCCATTGGATACACGTTGTGACTACGAGATTGACTTTCTTCTTAGGGAGCCATGGTCTCCTTCACCAAAATCAATTTGGTTTTCGTCAAGGAAGGTCAGTGGACGATGCTCTCCTACACTTGAAAAGACAAATAGAACCTGCAAAAGCCTCAGCAAAACATTGCGCAATAATTTCTCTGGATATTAAAGGAGCTTTCGACTCTGCACCACATCCATCTATCGAACAAGCACTCGAAATTAAAGGATGCCCAGAAGATATCAAAAACATTCTTATTAGCAACCTGGAAGATCGGGAGGTTGCCCTCGATACTAATATGGGCATTGTGAAGAAAACTCAAGCCATTGGATGTCCACAAGGCTCCTGCAGTGGACCCATCCTATGGAATCTGCTTGCTGATGGGCCACTACAATTTGACTGGACCACAGTTGGTAAAGATAAAGATATTGATCCTAAAGCAACAGTTGTTCTTCAGGCCTTTGCTGACGACTTCACATTCGTAGTGTCAGATGATAGTGAAAGGAAGCTTGGACGAGTCGCTATAGAAGCCCTTAAGATTTTTAGCAACTGGACCCATAAGCATAACCTGGAAATTTCAATTGAAAAATCAAATTACCTCCCTTTCACGAGATTGCACTGTGGACCGCAAATATTTTTAAATAACTTAAGAATAAGGAGAAGCAAGAATATTAAACTTCTGGGTGTACTCCTGGATGAAAAGTTGAATTGGTCAGCACATATCAAACAGCAAGGGGTCAAAGCATTTTGCATTCACCAGAAATTACTCAGAATAGCTGGCTCAACCTGGAGATTATCCCCAAAACGGAGTACAACCCTACCCTGAAAACGCAGGTCTGCCATATTTTCACTGACGGCTCCAAGATGGATGGAGGTGTAGGAGCCGCGTTTGTCATAACACTGAAGGATATCATAATCCACTAGGAAAATTACAAACTGAATGCCAATTGCTCAGTCTTCCAGGCAGAACTTTTTGCAATTAAGCAGGCTATGGAGTGGGCCAGAAAGCAAGAACAGAATTGCCTCGTCTGGTCAGATAGTAAAGCAAATCTTTATGCAATTTGCAATCCGAAAGCCATCAATCCTTTAGCCAGGTAAATTCAAGAGTAACTTAACAACCTACAAAGCATCTCCCTTTGCTGGATAAAGGCTCATGTAGAATTTTAAGGAAACGAAATAGCCAACAGCCTCGCAAAAACTGCTACTTCTTCAGATGAACCGGTAATCCAACTCCCTCTTCCTCGGTCTTACTTCAAAAGGATAAGGAAAATTGCATTAATTCAGGATTGGCAAACTCTGTGGGATCAGAATACCACCGGACGCCCAGTATACTCCATCTTGCCAAAAGTGTATTTGAACCAACAGTGCTGGCAAAGATAAATAACGATTTTTGTAACGGGACATGGACCATTTCTAAGTTACCTGCATAGAATAGGAGTACAACCCACTGATAGCTGTGCATGTGGAGATTAAGTTACTCCAATACATTACGCTACAATATGCCCCATCACGAGTTCCTGGCACTTTACTACCCTCAATGACAATCTGAAAAGTGTCTGGCTCAAAAACATCACCATCAACAAGGCAGCAAAACTAAAAATTATTAACCTTATAAACTTTCTCCTTGACTATAGGGACTTAATAATTCCACAGAAATAGGAGGATAATGATGCCCGTGACGTTGATAGACTTTACCTGGAAGATGATGAGCCGTAAAATCCGCATACTCCATCTCTCTCATATTCTGCATTTAGACATTTTTCTCTCTACCCGTAACATTTCGCCTGTTTTTCATCCCCTTGTATATAGTTCATTATTAATTGTTTGCTATTTTATCACCATCATTCCAGTACTCTTAATTACATAATCACAATTATTATGATGTTATAATGACATCTTTTAATGCATTATGTATAACCTATCTAAACTTTATGTATATATAGCTTAGAATTTCATATGACCTAACTTACCTTGAGCCGATACACAAAACAACCAAATCCATATACTAAATGTACTAAAATCATTATTATCTCATCAATTTGCAGTAAATGCAGGTATATGTATTCAATTCTGTTTTATCATTTTTTATTTCCTTTTGTTTTTCCATTTATTTTCTTTATTTCTTATATGCATGCAATTTGATTTGTATTTTATATGCCTGTCTTACCACATCCTGCCATGTTTTTTGTCATATATCTATTTTGAATGCTTCTTACGTGTCCCCATATTAACTCTCAATTGCAATCCAATTTGTGTAAAATAGTATACTTTACTACCCTCTTTACTGTGTAAATATAATAATTGTTAGTGTCTCCATATGATTGCAAGCATAATTGTATAGTCTTGTATGTACTTCCGTTTTCTTTTCCCCCTAGCGGGTCCATCAAATCTGGTAAAACTCCTTCTGGGTTAGGTACAGGGACCTCTGCTGGTGTTTACTTTAAATCTTGTTCGCATTGACGGTGCTTTGAACAGTGCACGTTACATTTCTGGTGTGTTACGAACAGTGGCTCTACCCTTTATTCGAGCCCTGCGTAACTCTACGTTTCAGCAGGATAATGCTCGACCGCATGTTGCCGGTATTGTATGGACCTTCTTTGATACGGAACATGTTCAACTGCTGCTCTAGCCAGCACGTTCTCCAGATCTTTCACCAATAAAAAACGTCTGGTCAATGGTTGCTGAGCGACTGGCTCGTCACCAAACGCCAGTCACTACGGTTGATGAACTGTGGCATCGTGTTGAAGCTGCATGGGTATCTGTACCTGTACATGCAATCCAATCTGTGTTTGACTCAATGCCCAGGCGTATAACTGCTAGAGGTGTTGTTCTGGGTACTGATTTCTCAGGATCTATCCAGACAAATTATTTGAAAATTTAATCACTTGTTATTTCTAGTATAATATATTTGTACAATAAATATCATTTTGTTATCTTTATTTCTTCCTGGTGTAGCAATTTAATGTGGTCAGTAGTGTATATATATATATATATATAAAATATATATATATATTATATATATATATATATTATATATATATATATATATATATATATATATATATATATATATATATATATATAATATATATATATATATATATATATATATATATATAAATATATATATATATAAATATATAGATGAATATATATATATTTAAAAAAAGAAGCCTTTATAACAATGCGTCGTAAATATTTATTAAAAGTAAATGGGGAAATGCAGATTTTTTTTTAAATATTCTTCAAGTTTTTATACTTAATGTAATTAACGTGATTTACACGTTTTAACAGTTAAAAATGTAAGAATAATTTTAGCAATCTAATGATAATTTGTTTCATAGAATTCATACTACGAAACAAAATTTTATTAAGATAATTATTGACAATTAATCGAATGAGATAAACTAATCTCTTCCTCTATTGAAATATATAATTTTAATAATTTTTTGGAACAATTGAAATCAGTTTTTTTTATATCTGTTTGTCAATAACTTTGGAACTTGTGCTACTAAAAATTTTTTATTTTCAGTAAATATTGCTTTTATTTGTTAAAAAGCTTAAGGGCGTAAATGAAGTTTGTGATTGAAAATTGAAAAGTTATTACTATAGATAATTTTATATGCGGAGATTACATTTTATAATTCTAATTTCATTCTGTAAATTTTCATTTATATTAATTTATAATTGAAAATTTTCATATATATTATATCGAATTTTCATATTGAAAATTTATGATTGATATCTTTGCTAGTAGTACTTTTAAATTATTTTTCCATTTTATATAACTTAAAAATTATTTAAAGTAAATTATTTTTCTTATACATCTGAAATGTTTCGCATTTTTAAATACATATATTATTTTTATGAATTTTAAATAATATCGTAATTTTGTATCGTTAGATCTATTTAAAGATGTTGTATCATATTAAAAAGATTTAAGTTAGGATAGCTCAACAGAAAATGAATGTTAACAATAACATCAACAAAAATTTCCACGAAAAAGATTTTATTTTTAGCTTTAAATCCAAAACAAATATTATTTAGTTTTATTTTCAAAGCAAAAGCATTTAAATACATTACACCGAGTTTTTGGAATAATAATATAAATTTATTGTATAATTTAAGAATTTGCATAAGTTTTTAAAGATATTCAAGGAAATGGTTCTTTTATGTAATTATATATAAATTTGCATGGCACAAGCGAGTAATGAGAAATACTTTTAATATAATAAAGAAAACACATTCTATCAGTAATTTATATGTTGAATTGGTAGAGATTATCTTATAACTAATTTTACTTTTAATGAACGAAATGTCAAACTAAGAGAACCAGACACGGAATGCTTTAATTTAAAAAATTTCCAAGTCAGTTCTATAAAGGCATTTATGAATTGCTTCTATCGCTCCGAAATTAAATTTTATCCTTCACTTCATCATGAATTCAATTAGTTTAGAGTGTTGCGCGTGTATGATAGAAATTATGTTAAGAATGTTTAGAGAAAAAACTTTTCATACAATCTTTAATATAGTTATTTGCTTTGTTATCTTTTTTAACGTAAAATGCCGAATTTAACATAACAGATCCAATAATGAAATATATTGTACATAATCTATGATACTTGAGGATTTTTCTTTTGTAAACTACTAGATATTTAACTGTCAAAATGTAAACAAATAGTAAAGCAAAGAACACTGCTATACGAAAAATTTAATTTTTAATTAATACAAAGTAAATAATTTGGTTTCTAAATACAAATTTTGTTGTGTGTGTACTATAAACAATGCAAAAGTTGTAAGTTTTTAGCTAACATAATTTACATTTATAAGAAGTAAAATTCTATTTGCAAATACAAATCATGTAGAATATTATATTTATGTAAATCTAAATTATAATCACATTCATACTTAAACACATGATAAATAAAAATAGTTGAAAATTTTCAGTGTTTAATTATGAATATAAAAAATTTAAATTTATATTTTCGTTTTCCTATGTCCTTGTATCAGAAAGTGGAGAATGTTTTTATTTAACGATGTTCTTATTTTCGTATGATGACCTTATTATCGCTTTACAATAATTGCCTTTGTATTTAATTAAGTTTATAACAAATACTTCTGCAAGCTTCTTTCTAAGATACAATATTAATATGCAGGTAAAAAGGTGCGTTATATCCCTTAACTTTTACGATGAAAATAATTTTCCAAAAATATTGTAATTAATTTCTTCTTGTAAAGTCTAAAAAAATGCAGTATGTTTTAAGGAAAAATCAAATATCTAAATATAGAAACATGTTTTATATTTAAAACATGTTTTATATTTATTTGTTTTATATTAAATTTTATTTGTTTATATTTAAATAACTTAATATATGCGTTATTAAGTTATTTAAATTTATGAGCTACTAGGTTTTGCTATGACTCATTTCACCAATTTAGATAATATATATAAGCAGTGCTTTTTTTCTTCTGTATTTATGTGATTGAGTTATTACAAATCAGTTTTAATTCCTCTCTGTTTATGTAAATAATACATAGAGATTTTTCATATAGATAGATATGGAATAAAAATCCATAAAGCAGTAATATTTTTTTCTATCGTTATATATTTTAAAGTTTTAAAGTTTTAATATGTTGAGAAACCAGTGATTCGTTATTTTTATTATGTGTACCCATTATTCATATCAAGAAAACCTTAATTTCCTAATAATGTTCTAATTGTTCCCTTAATGAAGACAAAGCATTAAATTTGTTTTTATATTTTATATTTGTAAAAGTATTAACTTTACCAATTTGTTTTATATTGTGTCTGTCTTAAGTTTTTAAGCTAAATGTTTAAAAATAAGAAGTGAAATATGCAATAAATAAAACATAAATCTCTTAAACAATTTTACTTTTGAATGGACGAAAATTTTTTTTATGAAAATAATGCATTAAAGTATCAATAGAACATATATACTTTGTCTTGTTATTTGTTGAACTTTATGAAATGATCATTCATTTAAAACGTATAGAAATACATATATATACAAAAAGAAATCAGATAAAATGTTCCAAATTTTGGTAATGATAGTAATCAATGAAATTTTCTGATACACGAGTTCTTTATATGCGAATTCATTACTACTAGTATATAAGATACAAAAGATTGATACAGAAATTTTTATTTATACAGCGTTTTGAGAATCATTGCTCGGCATTTTTGCATTTACTTTTATATAAATTCAAAATCAAAAGAGCAACAAAAAGCACAGCTGAGAAGTATAATCAAAATAACTTTCGCAGTGATTTTTCATGTTTTCTCCAATGGAATATTTTATAAATGAGCAAATGTTGTTGTTGTGGCATGCCCCCAAGGTCAACAGTGCTAGACCAGGCACGTACATCTCTAAAAGTCCATTACCATAAGTGGATTCTCCAACAGATCTCTCCCGGAGAGACCAAGGCACTAAAGAATATGTTCTGGAGAGGCCTGCTCATTTAAGCACTTGGAGAAAATTTCAAATTTCTTCGTACTTATGACGAATTTTAAGTTACTAAGATGGCCTCTTCTGAAATGGGCAATAACCGTTTGTTCTTGTCTATTAAGACCGTAGCCAAGGAAGCACCTGGACGTGTGCAGCGGTACCAATGATGCTCAGGAGGAACAATGCAAGTGGTTTAATTCTCGTGTTTAATCTTTAAGTGAATCTCCTGAAATGTGAGAGCTACCGATGGCACACCATCCCATCCACATCATCTTTGGCCAATGTGCCCACAGTATCATTCCCCTCGAAATCCAATTGGGAAGGAATCCACTGTAGGAGAATATAATGCATACGGACATCCGTTTTAGCATTTGAAATATTGAAACCCCAGTCTTATCTCTCACTTGTTGCCATCTGGCCAAAAGCTGTATTGCACTTTTACTATCAGACAAAACCCAAATCTCATCTCCATGTGAAAGTGAATTCAGCGAGTCTAGGACTACCTCTATGGCAATAAGCTCACTACGGAACATCGAGCTATAATTGGTATTTCTCTTTTTCAGCCTTAAGACACTATATTGCTGTTTGATGTAAATTTCGCTGCCAGTACGATTGAATTCTTCCTTACTGCCGTCCGTATAAACCTGTATGGCATCGCTCGGTATTTCTCCAATTCTCTCAAGAGCCACCTGCCTCAGATAGTCGGGAATATCGAATCGTTTCTTTACATGAATCGGCAAATCCGGATGGAAAATAACACCATCTAGATTATCCGATGAGCCAAGAGATTGTTTCCGATGATGTGATTCCACGGCTTTTTTAGTTATGTTGAAATTGGCTATTTGGCTGAAGGGACTATTTCTCTTGAGTGTCTGACTATTACGCCAAACCCTAAAATAGGTTGAGGTGCGATTATGAGAGCCCAGATCACAAAGTTTATTGCAATATTTGGTTAAATATGCGCGTCTCTTAAGGCTAAGCGGCTGAAGACCTGTCTCAAAAAGTACTATATCTCTGGGACAGGATCCGAGCTGCGCTGAGCTGAACCATTTCTAGTTTCTAGAGATCAGTATCGGAGGCACAGCAATAAATTGGAATGGCGTATTCTAGAACTGGCCTAATTAATGAGACATAGGTGTTTCGTAAAGTATCAGCGTCTGAGTCCCAGTTTTGACCAGAGATGTACCTCAAGATGTTAATCCGTTTTCTTGGGCCTTAGCACGAATTGATCAATATATTTATTGGCCAAAATTTCTGGGTCCAACACAAATCCCAAGTATTTAAGGTGTTTATCCACTGTCAGCGCATGATTATTCATAAGGATGTTGGCTTGGAAATTATACAACTTTCTATTCGTGGTAAGAAAGCTTAACGTTGACTTAGCTGGGTTAAAACACAGTTTATGATTCTCTGCAAACTCCCAAATGTCTTCAAGGACTTGATTAGGTCTCTTTCCAATCTCCTCAAATTAGCATCGGACTTCCAAAGAACAATATCATCCGCAAAGGCCCCAATTTCGCAATGTAACTTGGCGATTTTCTCGATGTCTGACAGATAAAGTGAGTACAGGATTGGACTTGGACATAGCCCTGAGAAACACCCTGAAAGATTCTGAAACTCTGAGAGAGAGAAATGCTAAACTTTAATCTGATACATCTATTTCTCAGAACATCATATATCCAAGGAACGAATGGCCCTTCCACCGATGCCAGAGTCCTTATAAAATTTTACAATAAGTAAATTATTCCACACCCTGTCAAAAGCTTTAGACAAGTCCAAAAATACCGCAACTGTGTGGTTAGTGGGTTTCTTATTGTGAGAATCTCTTATACCTTGACAGAAGTAAAGCAGTTGATCAGTAGTGCTATGTTCCTCTCTGAAGCCGTACTGTTCATCAGGGAGATGGTTGTGTGATTGTAGATGATAAGTGAGTCTTCTGAGAATCATTTTTTCCATAATTTTACACGTTATCCTGGTTAAAGCAATTGGCCTAAAGCTCTCTGGAGTACCATCAGATATACCAGGTTTCCTAATTGGTATAACTGTCGCTCTCCCCCATTCTCGAGGAAGTTTACTGTGCTCCAAAAGCTATTTATAATATAAAGTAATCTTTGTCTACCAATGGAGCTAAGTTTGTCAGTCATTTGACCATGTACTTCATCTGGTCCTGGAGATTTATTTAAATTAGTATCTTTCATTGCAGCTTCCAGTTCACTCGCTCTCGTATCAGTAAATGACTTACTAAAAATATTTTCACTTTGAATATGACTGCGTTAGTCATGAAACAAATTACTAGCCCTGATTTTGACCATTCTATCGGCAGCAGTAAAATCTAGTTTACAGATTTCCTGGTAATGCTACCCTAATAGATAGGCCGCATCTTTGTCATTTTCGGAAAATCCACCATCTTCTCTTTGGATAGTGATACTTTGTTCCACCTGCAGTTGTTCGTTGCTGATACCCTTAACTAGTTTCCAAAGTTTGCTATTAGAAGATCTTGAGTCAAGGCTAGAGCGAAGCTCGTTCCATTTGTCCTGTTTGATTTGTGTGTATAATCTATTAAATTTTGCATTAATTTTATTTAATTCAACTCTCAAAAATTAACCATTTCCTGTATCTCTGGCTTCAAATATACTTTTTCTCTCTTCGAATAGAGGTTGTAATAAGGGTGATTTATTAGTTAAGTAAGGTTTCCTTATTATCAGTTGTCCTCTTGGAATGAAATTCCTGGCTACCATTAAAATTATGTTCTTAAAAGAATTCTAGTACGTTTGAACATAGTCATCCAGAGGTTTTTCCAGACAAATAATATTTTACAATACTAACAAAACGACGATTTTCTTCATAATTGCATCAAAAAATAAAGCGGTTGATAACTTTAAAAATAAATTTCATAAGTGCCATTAAGCATGTGTCATTTTCTATGTAACGGAATAATTAGAAGTTTAAGTTTGAATAAAAAATCAGAAAAAATCATTCTTCACAACAAAAAGAACTTATAGACATGAAATTGGCTGTCTTACTTCCCGAAACCACATTACAGTAACCCAAATATTTGACTAAACCAAAGTGGTAAGAAGTTTCTGCTGGTAGAAGTATACTGATAATGGATAACTAAAACCAATAAATCACAGTAATCAGCTGCACATAGATATTATTCAGTAGATACCTGGATAAAATATTAAATTAGCTTAAGCCAAATCAATACCAAGAATCAATAAAATAATTGACGATTATATAACACGATACGGAAAATGATGCTTGAAGATGAACTTTTTGATTTTTTTATAAAATTGTTACAAGAATCTTTTGGGAAAATAATATCCGAAAAGTAATATGTGCTTAAGATTGAGAAAAAAATTACAAGAACGGAACAAAAATATCTCAGTGTTAAAAGAGCCCTTATTATAAGACCTTAAACTATTAGATTTAAATAGTGAACGATGAAATTCGAAAATTTGCATTACGTTAATAGTGTTCCACTATGACAAATTAAATTAAACATTTCTTTCTATTCTTTTTTATTTAAGAATTTAAAAACAATTTATTGTAAATATTCTAGGAAAACTTAAGACACATCATAAGACTTAAAGTATACATTATTACTTATACAATGGAGCTCTTCAACTTCATAAAGGTCGCAATTGAACACAGTTTTTTTTTCGATTTACTTATATATATATATTTTAATTCCTATCACAACTTTGCTCTTACACTGTAAGTTGTCTACTTTGAATGATTAATAATAATGTTGTTTTTCAATAAGCTAGATCTTAATGAATATTTGTTTAATTTACAGCACTACAATACATTTTTAAAGAAAGATAACAATTTCTTATAAATGAATTTCTTTTATTTCAATGTTATTCAGAAAAATATGTTTATGAACAATGCATACATTTAGTTGATTAGGGATATCACAAAAATATAAAGAATCATTTCCATTTCAAATTAGAACTTTCTATATAATAGCCAAAAATCACACAGAAAGATAAAAGTAGATAAAATACAATTATTGTTCCTATTTTCTAATTTTTAGTCGTGGTTAAAGGAAATACATAGTCATTAAACATGCATGTTAGCAAATAAGTTAATAAAATTTTTTGAATTTCAAATTACAGACAGTTTTACTTCAAGACTGCAATTCATTAACAATTGAGCTATATATTACATTACAGGAAAAAATGCTCAAATGAAAAATTAAACACTGAATTGGAAAAGTAATATAGTACAATTCTTAATTAATTAGATAAATGTTAGCATTCTGAACAAGACCATATTTACATAATTTACGAAACTAAAAGTGCCAATCTTATTAATGAATTATTGGTTTTATTTCAGTAGTTAAAGATCTAACAAATTCCCTACAAATACTAAGCTAAATACATATGATGTTCTATTAGGATTAATTATTATTTCAAATATTTATATAAAAAATAAAAACATTGTTTTTCAGAGTATTTATCAAAATATAATTTATTACCAAAACTATTTTTATTTAAATTTATAAAATGTAAAATGGTCACTACATAAAAATGTAGGATCTTTATCTTGCAAACACAAAAATTTTTATTGTAAAAGAATATTGTAGTAATTACTCTCGCTTTTTATAATATTTGATAACAAAACGTTTTCATGTGTGCAATAAAAAATCCTTTTAAACACATGAAAAAAGTTTTGCAATTATTCTTATTATTCAGAAGTATTTTTTACACCTAAAAATAAAAATTCCGTTCATAATACACATGATTTCTATACATTTTTTTATTTCGGAAAACGAAAATATCTCCCTGTGCACCAAAGAATACTACACAGGGAATGAAGGTACAAAAAATGAACTACATAACAATTCCAAATAAATTATGAAATGAAAATAATAATAATAAAAAAAGGCAGAGAGAAAAAAAGAGATATAAAAATAAAAAGAAGTTAGATAATAGCATGGATAAATTTTTTAAAAATTTCAAAATTCTCTTTCTTTACTAGGTGCACCAAAATCGGAGGCCACCTGTTATTTAAGTTTTTAAAAAGCTCATTTTTTTCTTCTGAAACAGATGGGCATTCAAGAAGAATGTGAGAAGGGTTGTCACTCCCAAAGTTGCACATGCACACTTCACTGTTTTTAATGTGTAAACGGTGAAGATAGCTATTGAATTTCCCATGTCCAGTGAGGAATTGCGTAATTTTAAAGTCAGTATTGAAACAGTAGTTCTTAATTCTGCAGGGAACTGAAGGGAAAAAAGATTTTGTCCACTTACAATTAAGAGAGGACACAAAACCGGAGTTCCATTCTGAGATAATCTTCTTTTTGGCATTGGTTTTGAAAAAATACTTGGGTAAGCTGGTATCCAGTTTATTTGGAAGTGAAAGAGAAGATTTGGCCAGGAAATTTGCTCTTTGATTTCCATACACACCACTAGGACACTTGGCATGGTATATAGAAAGTGAAGGAAATATTTTTCATATCACACATATTTATTGAAATATGGACTTCCACAATAAGTTTTTCAAAACTAGTTTTATCTTGCAGAGCCAGTAGGGATGACATCAAGTCACTGCAAAATAAATTTTTTTATAAGGCTTGCTTATGGCATCTTTAACAGGAAGATTAATGCAGAGTAACTCCTCCTGGAAAATAGAACTGTAATGACCAATGCGGTATACTTGATGACTCGCTTCAAACCTATTCTAAAAGCATACGTATGCAACATCTATTTTTTCGTTAACTTTACTCCCTTCTGTAAAGTAAATTAGATCATAGTCTTCTTCCCTAACGCTATCAAGTGTAGCAAGTGGAGCAGGAGATCTTGAAGATGGATGAGGTAAGGAAGAAGAGTTCAAATCACCATCAAGATGGTTAGAAAAAGAGTCTTGAGCATAATGATAAGCCTCATTTTGATGAAGTATCACAACATCAAGAGGTGGAAGACCAGAGAGAATGAAGAGAGCATCATAAGTGATTGTTCTATACATTCTGACAATCCTCAAGAGAAGTTTTCTTTGTATTTTCCTGATGAGTTTTTGGTTTATTTTTTTTTCAAACTGTCTCCCCAAATTCGCGATGCATAAAGAATAACGGGAACAATGCCTTGTATATAAATCAATTTTGAAACTTCGAATTTAATACTGTAACTGTGATTGCAAATTCTACACAATGCATTTGTAAGAATATTAATCTTAGCTAAAATGTATTTCAAGTTAAGTTTACTGTCGACAACAATACCAAGATATTTAATTTTATCTACGACTTGTAGAAAATTACTACCAATAGAAAGATTGATTGTGGCATCAATGTTAGCCTTTTTGTTAATCATCATTACTTTGCACTTCCTATGATTGGATTCCAGCTTGCAATGTTGAGTCCAATTATGAATATTATCAAGAATATCTTGAACAGTACTTCATAAATCGGGAAATTTTTGTTCTGAACAATTACGAGTAAGTCGTCTGTGAAAGCAATTTTCCAGTACTTAAAATCATTCAATTTTCTTAGTAAATCATTTATAATTAGGTTCCAAAGGAATGGGCCAGAAACAGAGCCTTGTGGACATCCTTTTTGCATATTAACTACTTTCGACTTATTATCAAGGGTGAGAACAGCCGTTCTGTTGTTCAAAAAACTGCGGAAGAGATTGAGAATATTTGAAGGAGTATAAGCCTCCTTTAGGCTACCACTAATTATCAAACGCTCCTTTTATGTCCAATGAAAGGAGAATAGTAAACAGATTTTTATATTCATCTTCTTTATAATGTGAACAAGTCTCAGTAGTGCATCCTCAGTAGACTTCTGTGGTGTTAATACCATATTGGTCTTTACTAGTATAATTACGATTGTTAAGATGCCATCTTAGTTTGTTTGTAAGAAGCTTTTCGAGACATTTTCCAATGCAAGGCAGTAAGCTAATACACCCAATATTCTTAAGGTGTGGTCGCTTAGAGTTGAAACTCTTTGGGATTAAGACAACTTTAGCATTTTTTCAAAGAGCAGGGAAGAGAGAAAATTTTAAACATAAATTGAATACAGCAGGAAGAAAAGAAGGAGAACACTGTGGAAAATTATTATTCTTAAAATTTTGATGAATAAAGAAAACTTGGATTTTCGAAAAGAGATTAATTTGCATCTGACAATCGAGCAGTATAATTATTTAAATTTTACTTTTAATTCTTGAAATTTAAAGCACCAGAAGGTTTCACAAAAGAAAAATCGTTCTTTTGTTAGTATTGTAAAAAATTACTTGTCTGGGAAAACCTCTGGGTGACTGTGTTGAAACGAACTGAAATTCTTTTAAGAACATGATTTTAATGGCAGCCAGGAATTCTATTCCAAGAAGACAACTGAAGAAAAGATAATATATATATATATACAAACACACACAAACACAGATATATATATATATATATATATATATATATATATATATATATATATACATATATATATATATATATACATATATATATATATATATATGTATATATATATATACTACTGGCTATTAAAATTGCTACACCAGGAAGAAATGTAGATAAAAGAATGAAATTTATAGGACAAATATATTATACTAGAAATAACAAGTGATTAATATTTCAAAACATTTGGCTGGATAGATCCTGAGAAATCAGTACCAAGAACAACCATCTCTGGCAGTAATAGATTGTATTGCATGTACAGTTATAGATGCCCATGCAGCTTCAACACGATGACACAGTTCATCAACCGTAGTGACTGGCGTTTGGTGACGAGCTAGTCACTCGGCAACCATTGACTAGACGTTTTCTATTGGTGAAAGATCTGGAAAACGTGTTGGCCAGGACAACAGCCGAACATGTTCCGTATCAAGGAAGGTCCTTACAATATCGGCAAAATGCGGTCGGGCCTTATCCTGCTGAAACGTAGGGTTTCGCAGAGCTCGAATAAAGGGTAGAGCCACGGGTCGTAACACTCCAGAAATGTAACGCGCACTGTTCAACGCACCGTCAGTGCTAACAAGAGTTGACCCAGACGTGTATCCAATGGTACCCCATACCATCACGCCAGGTGATGCGCCAGTATGACGGTGATGAATGCACGCTGCTAGTGTGCGTTCACCACGATGCCGCCAAACACGGATGCGATCATCATGATGCTCTACACAGAACCTGGATTCATCTGAAAAGATTACGTCTCGCCATTTGTGCGCCCAGGTTTGTCGTTGATCACACCACTGAATGTGCTGCTGTCTATGACGCAGCGTCAAGGGAAGTCGCAGACATGGTTTCCGAGCTGAGAGTCCATGCTGCTGCAAACGTCGTCGAACTGTTCGTGCAGACACTTGTTGTCTTACAAACGACCCCATTTCTTGACTTTCGGCTTCTGACGTCGTTGCACGATCCATTACGGCCATGCGGATAATATGCCTATCTTCTCGGCTGCTAGTGATAGGTGGCCGTTGAGATTCCGCATGGCTTTCCGTATTACCGTCCTGAACCCATCGATTCCATATTTTGCTAACAGTCATTGGATCTTGACCGACGCGAGCAGCAATACTGCAATAAGATAAGCCGCAATCCTGGTACGCTACAGTTCGACCTTTAACAAAGTCAGAAACGTGCTGGTACGCATTTCTCTTTTTTCCACGAGGCATCACAACAACTTTTCACCATGCAACAACGTTCAAATGCAATTTGTGTATGAGGAACCGGCTGAACAATTTCTTCATTTAAACACAATTTAGGTTTCGCTACTGGCGCCTGCTTTGTCTGAATGCACTGAAAAACTAATCATTTGCATATCACAGCACCTTCTTCCTTTCGTAGAAATTTCTCGTCTGTAGCATGTCGCCTTCTTGGTGTAGCAATTTTAATGGTCAGTAGTGTATATATATATATATATAATATATATAAATATACATACATACATATATATATATATATATATATATATATGGATATATGTTTATATATATATATATATATATATATATATATATGTTTTATATAAATCCTTCTCTCAAATTTGTATAATCTAAAGAGTGAAACTGTCTTTTTGAAGTACTACCGTTTTAAATATTCTGTTTAAATCAAAAATGTTGTGTCTCCTGATATTTTCTCTTAAAAATGAGTAGAATGAGTTGAATTCACTTATATTTTTAGTCCAAGTTTGGCAAGTATATATTTATTAATTAATGGAAAATATTTTGAAGGTATTTTATAGGAGCAGAAAGATTCTTTTGACAATCTATTTGTTGCTTGCGTTAGAAGGCACTAACATTTGGAGAGCATTTTGTTAAAGTGCTAACCAATTTGAGTTTTTATTTTCAATAAGTGAGTTTATGGAACATTTTAAAATGTCACGTATATAGATCAATAGGTTTATTATTTGTTATTGATATACAATTATTCCCCCGTATAAATATGAATAATTAAATTAATTATTATATTATGAGTCTCTTTAAAAATTAAAATATTTGCATTTACTTCTAAATATTCTGGTTTAAATATGTACTACTTTTGCACTTAAAACAAGTTGATGGAAAATATATTTTTATTTGAACGTTTTTTCTATAATCAGAAAACAAATCTTCTTGAACCATAAAAAATAAGAAAATGCATTTAAATTTAACTTTCATTAAGAAAATATAAGAAGTTGAAAACAGTGTTCATTTTTTAAAATTTCAATTAAATTATATTTATCCAAGAAAACTTAATTTTAAAATTAGGCTATTTAAAAAAATTCTAGAATGTTAAACTAGATGATTAAAGGTTTTTTTCAAAGACGCAAATAAAGTCTTTCCCAATTTTCAGTTTTTCTTCCCAATATGAATGTTAACAAAGTTAACCACATGTTGTTCATGCATTATTCATAGAGTTTTCATGAATTTCATATTTATTCTTTTCGTATTAAAAATAAACAAGATTCTCAAACTTATGCACCATGATTTTAAGACTGACGAAGTGGTATATTGAGTTAAACACTGAATAAAATATAAGTTGGAGATATTTTTAAGTGTTGATTAATAGTGAATTTAATAAGACTTGTACTTCAAATTTATCTTTATATATTTAAAACATTTACATCAATTTATTTTATATTGATTTTTTTAACTAAAAATTTACTTTTAACATTTCCGAATAAGTTTTTAAAGGAATATTTTTCACATTTGATTCGAGAAATATACGTGCCTCCATATTTTTGCATTCATATTTACACTAGTTATCTATATTTTAAGTACCCATAAATTAATTTTTTGTCATATTTATTTATGCATGTAATATAATACATTTTACCTAATATTATTTTAATAAAGTGTAACAAAGTTTATTTAAATTTTTTGTTAGAAAATTCTTGAAAGCTATCTATTTTCATATTCTTATTGGATAAAAATAGTTTTTTATAATGTAATAAATATTGATGAAATGTAGCTAGCTAGCAATTAGTACATGATTTTAAAATTTTTTTGAAAAATACTTGAAAATTTTTACTAAAATATTTCACAAAATGTTTCCAAGTGCTATTTAAACAAAAATTCCAAATGAATGCTTTGTTCAGATTCATTTATCGTATTTTTGTATAGATTACAATAAACATTTTGATTTTAACAAAAGTTTATATGTTTTTAGATTTTAAAAATTACATTTAGTCAAATGGTGAAATCTTGGCAAAGATTTCTAATTTGTGCATATAAAAACAAAGAATTAAGAATGGAAACGACTACTAATGCAGAATATTTTACTATTAATGTACTGAATGAAGAATATATTTTAAAGTTAAAGTAAAAATAACGTAAACAAATTGAATGTCGGATTTTACTTTAATTTTACGCTATATTTCAGTCTCTCAATATCAACAAAAATAGTTAATTACCATAAAACTCTTAAGTTATCAGATATCAGATTATTTAAGTAGGAAACTGTAATATTCAAACATAGTATTCTGAATTATTGCGGAAAATAAAATAAAAAATTATATATATATATATATATATATATATATATATATATATATATATATATATATATATATATATATATATATATATATATATATATATATATATATATATATATATATATATATATATATATATATATGTATATATATATGATATTTAATTAAAGTTTTGTGTAAGAAATCAGAGACTACCGGATGAATATTAGGGTTACTGCATTAAATGTTACAAAAAAGCATATTTATTGACTATTAAAAAAAAACTATTGAATGATCTAAATGCATATTTTAAATGATAGAAGACAATGTGATAAGCAATGAAGGAAAATAAAAAATATTTCAAACTGTTTATATTCAACTTAAAAAATAAAATACCGTTTTTAACTGTATAGAAATTTATTCTCAAATTTTTCAGCTTAATATCATTTAATATTTTTAAAGATTAAATAAATTTTTGATTTCATAGAATTATTTTAAGAGGTATTTAAAACATGGTTCATATAACAAAATCTTAAATTTAGTTGCATAAAAATTAACATAAAACAAAATTATTAATTGTGTTTATTAAAACATTTTCTATAAATAAAGCATCAAATCCAGCTTTCCCAATATATTGTAATTAATTTACAATGTGAAGTGTCTGCATATATTTTACTCTTCAATATGTTATCAAATTTAAAATCTCTAATATTAGTTACAAAAATAAAACAAAATATTTGCAATATTATTATAAATTAATTATTATTTGCAACTGTTATTTTATAATGTTTTACTAAATATTATCATTAAAAGAATTATTTCTTTTGTAACAGTGATTTTACTTTATTATTAATTTATAAATTATGAAAAATTGTCGATGACCACATCTTATAAATTTGTATGACCAATTGATTGTTTTGGCTTGCCTTTTATCAAATGTGGTAACAGTATATTAATTAATTAAAGATAATTTAGTGAAGAATGTAAGAAATTTATGTATAGTTTTGAAGTACATCACGAAACATAGAAAAATAGAAAATTTATTTAGTATTATATTCATGAATTATATTTTAAAGAAATATATAATGTTATTTTGTAATTGATTTATAAAGAAGTAGCTAAAAATATAAAACACACCGACAAACTATTTTCATCATTTTCCAACTTTAAAATGAATTTCTTTTATCTATATTTTATTAAGCTTAGAAGTACCGAATTCATTTTTGTTGTATGATATACATTTATTTTCCTTGAAAAAGATTTCACCCAAAACCGAAAGAAAATTTCAACAAGGATTTTGAAATTCAGATGTAAGCCTTCTGTTACTTGGTTTCTAAATAGAATATATTTGAATTTAATGCTTCAGGCAAACTTTCTATCCAAGTTTAAAAAAGAAGAGCATTATTTTATTTCTTCTTTCACATTTAGAATTTTAGATATTTCCAGGACTTTTGATTTTTTAAAAAAAATGTTTCGTTTCATAATAAGGTGAATTTTTAGGTCAAATTTTATGATTGTGTTTGATCAGTGGAAGATACTCTTTGGAATTCACTAACTTGATATCAGTATATTGAAAAAGAAAAAATAAAAGGTAAAGAAACTCTGAATGAAGTTTATTCTACATTATTTTGAATTTACTAATATAAATATATTCTCAAAATTTTAAAAAAGTTATATATAACACATATTTATAGTTTATATGCTTTAAGAAATAATGTATAAATAATTTTATGTGTATTTTTTGTTACATATATTATAAAATATTATGACATAAAGTTTTATTAAATTATACACATATGATTTTGCCTTAAAAAGAAAATTTAGTTATTTGTAATTATATTCCTGTCTACATTATCAGAATTCATTGCTCATAAAAAATTTAACACAATGCTTGTTAAAAACCGCAAGAATGTATTAATGAGTATTAACGATTATTCAAGAAAATCACTTAGCTCAAGTTTATTATACATTTACTGATAATATTGTATAGTAAAAACTGTATGTTTTTGAACATAAGAAAACTATTGCTATTTTAATAATTTTGTATTGAATTTTAAATGGGAAATTACGTGTAGAATTACGTTTAATATCATTGTTGACAGAATATTCATTTAATATTACATTTTAATAAAAGATATAGGAATACTTTGTAGGATTATTCTTGAAAATGAATAATGTTACTTAATGACATGCTAAATACTGTATTCATTAATTCACAGTTGCTTCTCAAAAGACAGTGAAGATATAATGAAATAATTTTACCGAATTTTTGCATGGTAATAAGTTTATAAAGTAGCTATCAAATATTTAAAAAATATTAAATTAAGTTTATATTTGTTATTCACTTTTAAAACCCCTCTCTAATAAAATTATATTAGATATCATGCAATGATATATACATCAAAATATCTGTGTATAATTATCTATAACACTTACACGGAAAATCAGTGATATATATCCAAAGAATAGGAAAATATTCACAGTAAAGTTATAAATTTAATTTTTGTCTATACTTAAAATAATGTTCATTAAGGATTATAAAGGTCAGGAAGAAACTGAAAATTTCAGAGCTTAATAACGATTTATTCAAAGAAATGAATAAATTCGGCTTAAATTTCCTGAATCTGGAAAATATATATCTAAGAAAAATATAATGTTACACCAGTGAAATTTATATATACCTTGCATGAAATGTACTCATAAGTTTCTTCTTATGAATAGTAAGTTCCTTAATTATTTAGGAACAATTCTGTAGAGTCAAATAAATTATTCTTAATTTAATGCTGAATAGTTTGATCTGATGTTATTTTTATAGCGTCTATCTTATTTTATATGATATTTTCAGAAAATCAATACTTTATTTCAATGTTACATCAAGATTTCCGTAAGCTATCCAGCTTTTCTAATTGAAAAAACATATAAAATTCTTTGAATTAAATAAGAATTATAAAAATAAATATCTATATATATATATATAAACGTGACAAAAATTTTCATTTCAGTTAAATAAGTTTTACAAAAATAACTTAATTTTGTTGGAATATCTATAATTGGGGAGTTTATTGAGAATTATAGATTGTAAAATACAAATATTTTGATGTAGATTTTATTGCATGATTTTCACTTAAACGCTTACTGAAAACACTTAAAAGAAAACAAAAAATAAAATTAATTAAAAAAATGTAATATATTAGCAATTTTAGATGTTTGCAATTATGTAAAAATTCAATATATTTTTTTCATTATGTATTCACCATTTTTCGAAAAGTAGTTAAGCAATAAATTGAGTTATTGATTACAATATTTTCATATTGACTAAGATTACTTTTCATTAAAATGAATATTTTTAATTATTCTTATATACCTAGCAAAAACAAAAATGCCGGGCATACATCGGACTGCTGCTGTCAGGCGTCTTGGCCAGCAGCAGCCTGCAGCAATTTGGCCTCGTCGGCTCCGTCAATAAAGTGGTCGTCGTCATTGCTGCTGGCCGGCAGTGCCGTCCGCTGTTGGCCCAAAGTCGAGTGGCAGCAGTGCCATATTGGCCGAATGTGGACCATATAATTGCAAGTACATACCCATATACGGCTATTCATCGGCCCTTTGCCATTTGGCCGATGATAGCCGCTTTCACCGACGTAGGACTGATTATAGTAATTTATTTATAAAAAAATTGAATTCATTTTTACAATTATTATTAAATTATTATTGAATTATAGTAATTGAAATAAAATTAAATTATTTGTTAATATTATTTACAATTATAATTATTTGCAAGATTTAAATTATTTACAATTATTTATTAATACAAATAATTAAAAACATTGTAACACAAGGAAATAAATTATCTGGTTTGTAATTACCAATGATATTGAAAAATATTAAGGAAAAATGTGTATTTATGGTTAGATGTCGTCATTGATCTAGATTACATATAAGCATAAAATATCTATTAAAATAGATATTGTTCATCATATTTATATCACTTAACAGATGTGAGTTATTAAATATGAAAATGAAATGAATAAAACTGAGTTTTTTATTGTTAGATATTTTAAGAAAACTGCTTAAAATTAGTATAAAAATTATCTTAATTTTAAGAGAATTAAAATGAATGGATAAATTCGATTTTACTTTCAAGGCTTACAGTAAATGCATATCAAAACTAAACAAAGCATTACAAAAATTGAATTATTTATTAAATATTTCCTGTTTATCCTTATTAGAATTTACTTAAAAAAGTATTTTCTAAAATGAGTTAAAGTAAAACTATATTTGTCAACACAATATATATATATATATATATATATATATATATATATATATATATATATATATATATATATATATATATATATATATATATATATATATATATATATATATATATATATATGTATATATATATATATATATATATATGTATATATTAGATACATATTACTCTTCTAAGAGGGTATTACTCCCTAATTGGTATTACTCATATCCAGAAAGACAAAATTGTTTTTGTATGTAGAACATTATAGTAGCAGCATTTTAAAGGAAAGATTAGAAACTTCTGTAATATGACATCTGTGAGTAGATAGCTCTATAATTAAAAATATCTATATTTCCAAATGAAAGTTAATTTGATACAAAATGTATTTTGTCTTTATATAAGAAGAAGATAAAGTATGCTCAATCGGGCCATGTTGGTTTTAGAGGAAATAGAAAATGTCTTAAAACTAAAAATTGATGAATTACATTAGATTGTATACAAAGGTCACTTTCCAGTATAATATATTTATACCAAATGTTATTGATGAAAAAAATTCCTATCACAAATTCAAATGAAAAAACAAATTTAAAATATTAAATGCTTAACTGATAAGTAAGATTAAACTTAAATTATATTCTTTTCTCTAATATAAATGATTAAATTATTCTCAAGATGGATATCACAAAGCTTTGCCTCTTTGATAACAAATGTGTTTTGAATAATTTCGACCAATATTTGGGCTTAAAGTTTAATCGTATTAAGTTATAAATTACAATTAGAAAAACAACAAACAAAGCAATGTCAACTACCAAAAATTACTTTAACCTCTGAATTTTCTGTAAAAACTCAAATATACAAAACTTCCAACAGAAGAAATGTAGTGCTATTAAAATCAGTTAATAAATTTAACACTATATATATACATATGTACATGTTTGGAAGATTAATCTAATTATGCTTACTATATTAAAGCAATAAAATAAACATAGAGTTTAAGAATGTAATATTTTAAACATTATTTGTTATCATTTTGAAATTGTATAAAGAATTTCAAAATTACAAGTATCTTTGAAATCAAAATAAATAAATTTTTTTTAAACTATTTCTCATATCATACTCAATTTACTTGTATCCCTTTTAATATACTTTGTTTAAAATTATGCTTAAGTCCTTTATTTAGCTTCAATTTCTTAAGGAGGAAAACCAAAAGTAAATAAAAATAATTCTGACAATATTATATCTTGGACAATATTGTCATCATAATCAGACTTTGTAAATTTGTAAAGGAGAAAAAAAATTATGTTTCAATTGTTTGTTTATGTATATATATATATATATATATATATATATATATATATATATATATATATATATATATATATATATATATATATATATATATATATATATATATATATATATATATATATATATATATATATATATATATATATATATATATATATATATATATACATATATATAATAAAAATAGTGTTACAACTAATTGTCTTAATTTTGCTGGCCAACAGCTTCAGGGCCAACACTAGCCAGAATCTGTTGGCCCACTAATTATCATTCAGGGCCGGCCCGGTTTATATTGGCCAGCACTCATCCGTGGCCTTAATGGCCGGAACTGAGCCATCAAACAACCATGAGCGGTTTGCCGTTGTCAATAAAAAACTGGCTTGGCCAGCAGTTCCCTGATTTTTGCCGGCAATTTGTGTTTGCTGAGTGACTTCAATGTTATATGAAATTATCAGTGAATCTGTAGTATTGTTTTAAACATAAAATTTTTTTTTAGAAGTTCAAATGGAAACTTGTTCCTGTGATAATGATCATGAAAACAAATTTCTGTACTCATGAGATTTTTTAAATTATTGAGAATTACTTTAAATATTTTCCATAAGTTCATGTAAAAACTTATAACTTAATAACAAGAAACTTATTTTATTTAGTATACATATATAATTTATTAGCTTCTTATTTATTATCAGATTTAACTTAGTTAAACTAATTTCTGTTAAGTTAAGTTTTACAATCATTTATCAGATTTAACTTTTCAATCTTATGAATATTCTCCCTTAAAAATCTGAAAATTCTCCCGTTTTCATGCCTTACTAAAATTTTAATTTTTTTGATTTGTTAAGAATTACATTATTAAGTTTTCCCATTAGTTTAAATTTTTCTGTTAAAGATATTTGAATTTTTAAAGCAAATCTTACAAATTTAGGTTTAGTATTTTTTTAATTAAATCATTGACTTATAAATGATTATCTCATATATACAATAGATATTATGATAATATAAGGATACTTTGTTTTCTGAAAACATCAGAAATATTATCATTATATTACTTTTTCAGAAAAATGTATTTTAAAATTATAAATTTGATTTTTTAGACAACTGACAACGACTTTTGAATCATTTATGTAAACAACATAATGCCTTGTTTAGAGAAGTTTTTTTATAACTATACGACTTATAAGAACATATCCAAATCAACATTTAAATATCTATCTATCTATCTATCTAACTATATATATATATATATATATATATATATATATATATATATATATATATATATATATAATAATAAAAAGTTCTTAAAAGATAAAATTCTGGTAACTTCAAAACTGTGTTTTTAAATAAAAAAAATATTCGAAAATAATCCTAATTCATTTTGTATCCATATGCTGTTTATATTAAACGTTTAAGGATGTTTTTAGCAATTATATTTATTTCATAATTTATGTAAAATATTTATATGCATAGTTTTTATACAATCCTTCTCGTTCTTTGACACATATACAAGGAATATTTTTTCGCCAACTAGTTTTAGAAGCTTTTCTATCAAAATGGGAATTCAGAAACATTTTTCTTGTTTTGATATCTGAAATAATTAGTAATCATAGTTAACTTATTTTTCTATACTATATTGGGAAAATAATTAAGTTGTGTTCCCAAGAGAGAATGTATAGTCTTCTTTTCTAACAAAGCCTATTACGTGCAAGTTCCATAAAATTGTGGTTGCGGAAAATATCCAGCTTAGGGCTGGACATTTGCCTTTTATGTGGACTCTCGATTTGCTTTTTTGTGGACACGACGATACTACTGGTGGTTACCTCCTCACTTGCCATGAACTGTATGACATTGTAGCTAGTAATTCTAATGAATATAACTTTTCTTCTGCTTTAAGACTGTGTAGAATCGGACAGAGATTGATGGTTGAAACACTGAGCTCGGGCGTAGAATAAAAAAAATGAAATTTTAAAGACCAAGGTATTTTAAATTAAGATAGAAAAGAATGTTTTTTATTAGATATTATGAAAGCATTGCAATTCTTTTTGGAACATTGCATTTGTGTAGATACACATACGAAATGTTATGAATGCTTGAATGCAAATTAACTATTTTATAAATTGTTTTTCCGACAATAGATTATATTGTTTTTGTATTCTTGGTTTCTTAGTGATTCAAACAAATTTGCATACCTAGAAACAGCTCATCATTAAATATGAAAATGCAAGATTAAACTTTGATATCTAACAACAAATTTTGTTTAAAATTATTCAAATATAAAATAGTTTTGAATTTTGTCTATTAAAGTGAGAATACTGATTATTGAACTTATAACTGAAAATGTTACTGTAATTATGATATGTATTAGCTACTCAGTAGAAACTCAGATGTTGGTTTTAATTATTTAAAAAAACTGCAAATGAGAGAGAGAGTTAATGAAGACAATTGAGAATGTTAAATGTTTATTTAAACATTTTATTTATAGAAAATCCCAAGATTGTGATGGTCAACACATATTCTCATATTGATAAATATAAAATATACATTTTATATTTTTGTTAAGAAAATATAATTTTTATGACTTCTACCAAATATTGTAACCTAATTTATAACACATATAATGCAGTCAGCAAGCTAACTTCCTAATTTGGAATTGAAATAAAACGGAAATTATTAAAGGTAATGAAGTTGGTGAGGCCTAGTTTTCGTGAGGAAATCATAATTTTGTGGGACAATGTGGTTCAGTCGCCAACATGCGTTGGGGTAATGAACACATTTGCCGTAGAGGCTGATTTTTCCGGGTGCTTTATTTCAATCAGAAATAATTTGGAGTGGCCATTGAGTTCCTCCGATTTCGTCCTATGTAATTTCTGTTTTGTTGGGGTATTTAAAGTCACGTGCATATGTTGATAGCCCACAAACTTTGGTAGATCTGAAAATAAACATTCAAAAAGGAACGGTGAAAATAGCTGCCATTAGGCTGGAGAAAGCGAATATCAAAGAATAATTAATATTCCAAGGATAATATGATTTCTTCCTTTAACTGCTGATCAATGCTTGAATAAGTTTTAATAATTTGAACATTTAATGAAAAAGTTCTAACATTGAGTTGATCTAAATACTCATATGATTGGGTTCAGATCTTAACCGGGTATTCAATGATAAAGCATAATATCATGTATTAACTACGTTAATATATTGTTCTTTATTTTTAGTAACTCTCCCAGGTATTAAATTTGCATTATTATAAAGTGAAAGACTTATTTTTCTTACATAATAAAACGATCATTAAATTAATTATATCATTTTCTCCTAAAGGAATTGAAAAACATAACATATCAAATGAAAGCCAATACTAAAACAATGAGCAATCATGAACAAAATAAAGTGATGGGAGCACTTTTGTGAAGATTTTCAAACTCTCCACAAAACAATGAGGATAAAAGAGTGCTGAGTTATCCTGTCTCTTAAAAGCTTTTATGAATTCCTCTTTTGTTTGATTGTAAATGCAAGTTAATTAGAATTTTTAAAGGAATCCTAATTTATATCAAATGCAAATAATATTTATCTCATTCAAGGAAAATTACTAAAATCTTTAAAATGTTTATTAATATCCCATTTTATACCTTGAAGATTAATAGAATATATTTCATAATTTTTGAAAACCTTTATTATTATCAACTTTATTGAAAAATTTATAAGCGAAAAAAAAAAGAAAGAAAATCGCATACAAATTAAGGACAGGAAGAAAAGTTATTTTTTGATACTTTCATTTTACCTACGAGACAATATTTTTAATCATTCTAGGGAAGCAATTATAGGTTTTAAATTAAAAGGTTAATACAATAATTTAATATTTATAAATTAATCTCCATATAATAATTAAGCATTGACAAATTATATGAAAATTAAATTTTATATTCAATTAATTATGTATTTATTAAGAATATTTATTTATGTATTTATTATGAATATTAATTATTTATTAAGAATATTGCAATGCATAAATTCAATATAAAATCTATGCTTACACAAACTTTGCTTATACATTTGTTGACATTATGCTGCATTATTACAAATTATTCAACGTTAAAGTTTCTCCTATAGAATATATTGATAAAGAGAAATTTGTATTTTCTTCAATTTGCTTATTAAATAATATTTATTGAAAACCTAGTTAAGAAAATATTTCAGGGATATACTAAATTGAATCTGACACAATAGAGCCTCAGTTAATAAAATATATTTATAGATTTGGATTTATGAATTTAAGTCAATATACTCCCTCATTTCAATTACCTACTTCACAGTTCCAACCTTACTTTGATACCTATATCGCGCATTTCAGGATACATTATTTTAGATATAGCTTATTCCTTTAGACAATTAGAGCAATGAACATAAAACTGATATTTATTTTAGAATTTTTTATTAATTATATTTTGTCATCTGATTTGATTTAGAAAATTAAGTGAATGATTCACTTATAAAATAGTCTTGGCAGTTAAATTCCTTCTTGTTTTTCTGTTATATAGTAATTATCAAAAAAATAAAAATCTATTAATTTTTTGTTAGAATATCTATTTATAAAAATAAAAACTAATCATAGTCTAAACTGGCAATGAAGAATAAACACTTACGAATCAGCTTAGTTATTAATAAAGCTATTGGAATTATGCGTGAGTTTATCAATTTTTAATTTTTGTTTTAATACTCTAAAATTCCTTCAATTAATCATGTTCCAAAATTATTTATTTTAAAAATATATTCCTTTATTCTTATTTGAAATGAATTTTAAACATAAAAATGAATTTGAATATTAAAGAGAATTTTTTTCTGTCATAGTTATGTTTTAATTTTCTAAAACTTATGTGGTCGCATTTAAAAATATTTTGAACATTTAAGCTTTTAAATAAATAGTAAAACAGATACTGATGAAATGTTTAGAGAATTTGTTTGAAATAATATAAAAATACGTAGCAAATTTTTCTATAAGTTAAGTTTAAATTGATGTCAAATATTAATTTAAAAGTTATCACAAAATAAAAAAATACTAACATAAATTTTACATTGTATTTATTTTAATGTAATCAGGCATGACATATATATGGAATTCACTATAATTAAAAAATTAGGATAAAAAAATAAATATTGCTAATTTTTTTCTATGGAACTAAACTTGAATATCAAAGTTAATTTTTTTTACAATTTGATATAAAACTATTATATATTTAATTTACTTGGTAACTATATTTTATTAAAATCTAATAACCAAATGTATTAAATCAGCATTTTGAAATTAAAATAAACGATGTCTTGAGAGACCATAAATAAATATTTTTTAAGTTTTTCCTTTAAAATTGCATATGAATAGAGAATTTAAAAAAAATTGAAATAATAAATACTTTATAACTACATTCATTTTTAATCGAAATAATTTTCATGAAAAACAATATATAAATTATTAAATAATTATTATGTTAAAAATCTTTCAAATACATTTTGGATATATATTTGAGATAATGTATTTAAATATTTTACTTTTGTTCAAAATGCTTTCAAAAGAATTTTTTCTTCTGATTTTATTCAACATGCCCTTAAGAAGTAAGAACTAAAGTAATTTGTGAAAGCAAGATTTTCTCTACAAAAGCATCTATATTACGCTTCAGCTGTATTGCTTGCAGAATTTCAAATTACTTTTCCAGAAAGACAGTTTAAAGCAAACAGCTACATCTCCTTTTATGAAATGGCCACTTTTCCGTATAGCGTGGGTTAATAATTCAAAGAATGAAGGTAGAGAAACGACTAAAAGAGCTTAGCAAATAACAGCGATTCAAAATGAAGCGCTCCCAAAAAGTTTTAACATTTCTTCAAAGATCGATTCTTTTCGCCATTTAGCGGTTATGAAAGAAGACGAAGATTCTCTGTAAAATATATTCCAATCTTAAAATAGGATTTCTTTGAGTATTGGTATCAGGCTGCAAAATATTGCTTTCTCATTTTGTCTTTTAAGTAAAAAATGATTTAACACGTAACATGATCAAAATTATAAGCATACTATACAAGCATTGTCATAAATTCAAAAATAAAAAGAAACTTTAAAAAAACTTTAAAAATATGCTTCTTTTTCTTTTTAAAAACAAATTTGTTCATTTAAGTTTACATATAGGAAAATAATTTGAGAACAGCTTACATTTTTTTTAAGTGTAAAAAAAGTTAATTTTAAACATGCGATTTAATTAAATGTCTACACATCCATGTGTAAATTCTAAATATTAAATTTTTTACTAAAATGTTTATTTGGATTGTTGTAAAAAATTAATTTCTTGTCAGTAAATGTCCTCTAGTACATTTAATACTAGAAATATTAATTCTCATAAGTTAAAATTTTTTATGCACACAATTTAATGTTAATAAAATTTGAATATTAATATCTGAGATGTGTAATTGAAAACAAAGAGCAAATAAATTGAAAAATCTGTTTTATTTGAAAGTTATCAACTGTAGTTTAAATTTTATGGTCACATTTGTCTTAATAATAATATAAATGTCAGATTTATTATAAAAATCTTTAAATTTTATATTTTTTAAAACATAATTGAAGTTAAAAATGTTGAATTGAATTTGTTTTCTGGAGGATCATTAAATACCTCATAAATAATCTTCAAATGTATATTGTAAATATATCAATAAATTTGTTAAATTTTTTATCCATAATTTTTAGATATTTTCACTGTTGTTTAATGATAATTTATGATTCATCTGTTTGTAACTAAAATATATTTATATCAGTTTGTTTTATGAATGGATGTTTCCTTTTTCAGAAAGAATAACTGGAAAAATACAAACAGGCAATTTTGAGGAATGTGTGTGACAAAATAGCTATAAAATTAGTGTTGTAGCATATAATATTGAGTCTAGATCCCATACTGTAACAGTTAAGAATCGGGTTTGTGTACTTATAATTTAGTTTTAATTTTTGTGTTCTTTTACAATTGGTTATTGTATCAAAATAACAATTAAAATAATTTATTTCACATCAATAAAATATTTACATCAATAAAAAATATAAAAAATAAAACATCAATGAGAAGTAATATCAATACAATATAAGTATGTGTATCAAACATTACCTTTTAGAATAACATTTTTTTATTTTTTCAGACATTATTGATTTAAAAATAACTTAATAAGATATTTGGAAAAAAATTAGAAATGTAATTAGAGAACATTATGTTTAATTTATTTCTCTGCATCTATTCATCAAAAATATTAAAAATTAACAAATAATAAAACAATTAAATGTTGTCATATTTAAAATATTGTATTCGTAGACAAAGAGGTTCCAAACCTATATAGTTTGACTTACCTTTGTTACATACTTTTAATTATTCCTAAATGATCTGAAAATTTGAAAATCCTTTCAGGTAAGTTTTGCAGTGGTATTTATAATTTGTAATGTTTTATAAGATATAATAAAATTTTCTTATCTAGCATATGATGTCATGGGATACTATTCTTTGACTTCGATATCTGACATAGATTGAGGTATGAAGTCATTTCTAAGAAATAAAAGGATCTTTCTTGGTAATTTAATAACAATTAGTTTTAAGAATCTGACTGTGAAAGCCTTGTATTTCAAACTTATATTTTGATTTGTTTTTAAATTTATGGAAAATACTTTGCATGTTAGATCTTGAATGATAATATCATATTTCATGATTTCACATTTTGATGACTTATATTTCAAGATGCTTATAAAATATTTTACAGATCTTTCTAATTTTCAGCTTTTGGCACTAAAATTGTAGAAAATGCTATAAGAAAGCTGTGATAATTTTAAGAAATAAAGCAACTCTTATATATATATATATATATATATATATATATATATATATATATATATATATATAACTTTTTTAAATAATGTATTTAAAAAGGAAATGAAAATGAATTTAAATGGGAGGAATCGACGAAACAGAGTTCACTAAATTTAAAAATATCTATATTTGTTAAAAAACATAATTTCATTAGATGTGAACATAAATGTTTCATATTATAAATGTGGATTAATATGAAAAATCTTGATTTATCTTAATTAATCTCTCAATGAAGAATAAAGAAACACACAATTTCTGGTTGTTTAAGAATATTTTAAGGAAAATATGTTTTTAATTCAAAATATATTTTGCCTGTTTAAGACAATTGTAAACATAATATTCAATTATTCACTAAAGAATCACTATTAATATTTTAAAATTTATTGATTTACAGGGGAATGAGCACTTTTAATCTAATTTTAATGCGTATAAAGTATTAATATCTTTGTGTACATTGTTAACACAAGCCTTTTAACTTTTTTATACATTTGACATACAGAATTTATTTTTAAAATTTTAGAATCTTGATAGCAACATAACAATTATGTTAAAATGTCGAATTTATGACTTAAGTGTCATTTATTTAGGCATTCTTTTTATGCAATTTATTTTTATTTGAATGATGAATTCTTCTGTAACAATATATTAAATTTGATTTTCCTAAAATAACATTAACTATTTATCTGTAATAATCCTGCATTTTTAAACTTATGGTTTTCTTAATTTTTTTTAGAAATTAAATTAATAAATTTATAATGTTACTTTTATATTTTGTTTTAAATAATCATTTTCAATATGTTAAAAATTGATTTTTTATACTCCTTCAAAATATTCTACATGTTGCAAAAATATATAAATTTCAGTTAATACCACTGAAAGTATTTACATTTTTAAAATTATATGTATTATTTTTTAAATTACATGTAATACTTTAGGTACAGACAGTCTAAAATATTTTTTGAGTGAATTTAGTATAAATAAGAAAATATATCATACTCAGCTAATAAACAAATGGATGTTTGATTTTCCTTGTGTGGCTTTTATAATTGAAAAAAATTAAATGAATAAGAATAAAATTAATAAGCTGAAATATTTGTAATTAATAATTTTTCTACAATAAGTCTGAATATTTATTTTGTATATTTTCCTGTGATATCCCCAAATACCTTGATAAGATTCATCAGTATTCTGTTGAATTACTCTAGCATCACATAATTCACAAAATAAGTAGTATTATGCATTGGATCTGATTTTTAAATTTTAATTGTGATTATTGATTAGTATTAAATACCTTTGACAGATTTGAAGTTATAACTATAATTTATTATGACTACGTTGACAAAGAGATTTACTTAAAGCAATAATCATAGCATAGTTATAAAAAAGAACGAAACATGGAACAATAAAAAAGAACAAAAATAAAAATGAAGAAAAAAATTACCAGCACGTGGAAAGAATAATTTAACAATAGAAAGTGACTGAAGTATGAGAGCAAGTTTTATTGCAATTATTTACTAAATATTCCAAAGTATGTTAAAAAAATTTCAGAAAATCACAAATTTTTATCAAAAATACTCTAAATGCTTATACGATTTGCCTTAATATAAGTTATTTAAAATATATTGCATTAAATCTATTTTTAAATATTGGAATTTACATTCAAACTAAGGAATTTGTTTTCTGTCGTTATAAGTGTTAATTTTATTATAATATTTCTTTTCTACTTTTGTGATATTTATTTATAAAAACACATATTAATTCACAGTTATGTTACAAAATAATTGTACTATCCATTTATTTTATACAGAATATGTTGTAACTATCTCTAAATACAAGCAAAACTAAATTTACTTACATTATATAATTTGGATTATTACAGTAATAATTATTACTTCATTTCTAAGTATGAATAACAAATTAAAAAAATATTTGAGTAAATTATTCAACTGAAAATTGATATTTTCTTAGAAAATAGTCAGTAGGAAATTTAACTTCGATAAAATTTATTACACTAAAGCAATGGTTTTATTAAAAGGATAGTAAAATATTTTCTATATAATGAAGCATACATGAAAAATATTTTTAAAATGCTTAATTTCTCCTAGTAATGTACATTGCATAGACACTTTGATTCTTTCTATTTATTTTGATTGAATCCAATATATGTCTTATAAATAATTTAGTAGTAAATAATTTAAAAAATAAAGTATTATGTTCAGAAAACGAAACTAAAATAATTTAGGAAGCTTGTTTAAATTATTTTCAATCAATTTTAGAAATAAAACTAATTTCTTTTAGTAAAGTTGAAACATTAGCTTAGCCATCGTTAGAAAATTAGAAAATGTTCCTTATCTCTGAGGTGATTTCGAAAGTCAGATTTTTATTTTATCTCACCATTCATTTATTTCATGTTTGGTAGAGATTTTTAATCAATCTTCTTAACATCAATGAAACTAAATTTGCTTTCAAAGTATTATTCATAAAAATGTTTTCTAAAATGCACTAAAAGAATTAAAAATTTGAAAAATGCAAAATCAATCAAGATTTGTATTCAGTGGGTAATCAATATTCTAGAAATTATTAATGGGTTAGTACATCCTTTTGATAAATATAAACAGAATATGATTACATTTCATTCCCTGAAAGAGATAATGTTTTCAATATTTTAATAAAAATGAAATTTAAAAAAATACATTGAAGAGGGATTGAGAACTAAAAATTGAAACAAGTTTTTGTTTTTACTTCAATGCAAATGACATATAAATAGAATTAAATTTTTAAACATTAATATATAAATAAAATTGTAAGATATTACTTGCAATAAAGTAACATATAACTCCAAAAATGGCAACAATAGTGTTATTTATACATAATTTTAAACTAAAATATGTTAAATAACTTTTTACTACCTAATTTTTTAGTTTACTTCTCATATTTCTAATATATTGCATACACAAGTTGGTACCTGTACCAGTGCAAGAATATATATACATATACACAAATGACATAAAATTTGCTAAAATTTGCAACATACAATAGCGGAAGTTAGGTATGTAAATGATTAAAATTTCAGAGCAGACACACATCTCGCATATCTGTAGTGCCAGTTCAAAGCGCTGTTTAAGGCTATGAGATTTTAACGATTTCAAGTTCAACAATCAAGAACTTTTAATTATTAATAAAAAAAATAATTATACTTCGTAGAAAAGACCATTTATATTTTATCAAGAATCCTAGTTTGCCAGAGGAAGGATAGTGGCCTATTAATATCGTGGGTTATCGTTCAGAGAAATAGATAGTCATGTTGAACGAAACCAAACAACTGTATTGCAGATATGTGAGAGTTAGATTCAGGAGGGTAAGACCAACCGACATGTTCGATCACATCCACCTCAGTGCAGCACTTCTTGTGATGATAGGCAAATTATGCGCATGGTTATGGCGGATTGTTCAGTCACAGCTCGAAAGGTAGCACAGC
This sequence comes from Latrodectus elegans, assembly GCA_030067965.1. Lineage (NCBI taxonomy): Eukaryota > Metazoa > Arthropoda > Arachnida > Araneae > Theridiidae > Latrodectus > Latrodectus elegans. Next base: position 86,891,020 of record CM057820.1, on the reverse strand, counting down.
ACACTGAGTCTACAGCGCATCATCCAGTGTCTGCGTTTACCATTTGACGTCATTTACAATAGAGTGGTCTATCTGCAAGTCTTACATTGCTTCATATGCCCTTGATACAGAACCACAGATGTCTGCGCCGCCAATGGAGCTATGAAAGATGGGTGTGGACGGCAAAAGTTGTCTTTACTGACGAGGCACGATTCTGTCTGAAACACCATGATGGTTGCAGTCTGGAGACATCGTGGAGCGAGGATACTCAACAGCTGCGTTATGCAACGCCACACTGGACATGAACCCGGTATTATGGTATGGGGTGGTATTGGATATGATTCTCGTACTCCTTTAGTTGGCATTGCTGGTACTTTAAACATCCAGCGCTACATCTCCGAGATGTTGGAGCCAGTTGTCCTTCTTTACATTCAGGACTTGCCCACGGCCATATTTCGTTAAGACAATGCGTGACAACTAATACATTGTTCAAGGGTTCTTTGTCAATAGCCACATTGAACGGCTTCCTTGGCCAGATTGCTCTCCAAAACTTTAGAGGATAGAAAACATGTGGTTCACGGATGCTCAACAATTGGCCCAGATTACATATCCAGCTGCCGTACCAGATTAATTGAAGCAACTTATGGAAGCATGTTTAGTCTTCTGTACTCCAAGAACTTATCCAAAGGAAACAATTGATATTGGCATGATGTTTATTTGATTACAATATTTATAAAAACGTAACATCGATAATAATTTTAACTAACTACTGCAAAAAAAAAAAAAAAAAAAAATTAAAGTTCAATTTTTAATTTAAGACATAAGATCACTATCTTAAAACATTCTTAAATTTTTTAGAGCAAATTAATATTTTTCAATCCATAATTAGTACAATTTAGAATTTAAAACATATTTTGCCCAAGGAAAATCAGGAATTGGTAAATTCTCTTTCATCCATATTTATTCGAGTAATTTTTCTTTTGAGTTGATGGTAAAATATTCTGTTTCATAGGCGATAAATCATTTGACCAGCAAAGGAAAACAATATCTAATAACACAAATGATATAACATAAAATACAATACTTTTCAATTATTTGATAAATAAATTTTGTGATATTCATAATAATTGTCAATAAGAATACCCATTATTGCATATCTCGAAGCAAAAAAATAAGTATTCGTGTGGAAAAGATTTTTGGTACACTTTTAATTTTACGATTGAAATTTTATTGAGTATCAAATGCCCATTTGTAAGTCTGAAAATTTCATAATATCAGTAAATTAATACTGAAAGTTGTAAGAAAGGTAAGACGATGTTTTATTTAAAATGATTTACATCAGTTATATTTTGTCTTGTTTTCCAAATCAAATAAAAATTTAGTTATATACTCTTTCCATTACAAATAGGGATCTATCATATTTCCAAAAATGCTTATTGCATATTGTTGCATTTGAATATTTTCTATCTTAACTCTTACCTCCTCCTTTATGATTTAATTAAGTTTCAACTCATATTAATTTTTTTGTGAAAGCATTAAAATAAATTATTCTAACATACAGATATTTTAAACTATTTGCATTTTGAATTTTAATTTAAAACTGTGTTTTTTTCTATTAATTTATAAACAACATTATAGAACATGCTTGCCTATTATTTTAATAATAATAGACACACACACACATACAAACTGTAAATATATCTCTGCGATAAAATAGAAATTAATTCTTTATCAATATCTTGATAAGCATATAAAAGAAATATTTGTGGTATTTTTTTATGTTTTATGTGATAAAACATTGTATTGATTGATATGAAAAACTGAAGAATACTTTTAATTCAATGGAAATAATAAGTTAGGAATTTATATTTATGATAATAGTGAGAAATTACAAATTTAAGCCTTTTAGTATAGAGTAATGAAATATTTCAGTTGCAAAATGGATAAAAAGGTTTAAAATTGACACTTTTATAAAGCAAGATAAGGAAAATCCTTCTCCTCTATATTTATTTATTTTTGTTATTTCTTCATATATGACAATCATACTTAATATTTTTATTAAATAGACTTTTTTTTCGAGCATACATTTTGGCACATATTTATATGTTTAAAATGTTTTTTTTATGTTAACAATATAATCAAATTTAGAAAAAAAAATATTTTCATTATTTCATGAATAGTTTATTTTAAATTTGCTTTTTAAAGTTAAAACTCAATTCTTTGCACATAATTTCAAACAATTTATATTAGTAAAGTAAATTACCACTTCAAGATGCTATGTGAATAGAAGAGTAACTTTCATAGATGACCAACGATATCTTTTTTGCCCCAAAGAATATATTCCTTTATGAAATATATGTGTAAATATTTGAATATGTACGTTCTAAATAACATATTTTTTTCTTAATCACATTATAAATCTAAAATTTTTTTTTACGATCAGAAACTATTTCATACAAAATATTTTATGTCTAAAAATTTTGAACTATATTTACTTTTTTGTGGTAAAAATGTTCTTATTTATCCTCAAAACACTAATTTGTGATAAAAGTTTGTAATAAAAACAAATTCTAAATTTGATAAAGTAATCGTATTGAAAGTTCATAAGAAAGCATTTTGAATTACTTCATGACTAATTTCATCTATGCAATGGGGATATTTCTCATATTAATGGTTGCTGTCAACTTATTTAATAAAACAACTTAAATAAGCTTAGATTTTCCTTCTATCTACTAAAATTTTCAAAATATTATTTTGTAGTCCTAAATAACAGAAAAACTATCTTCTTGAGTTTTGTTTAGTAAGAGACTGAAAGATTAATTAGTTTTACGCATCCAATTCTTACAATAATACATCTTAAGCCACTACCACAAAAATAAGACTCACGATAGGCGTGAAAAGTGTCTGAGGACATTAACCTTAAAAGATAAATAGTTCCGAACGAAGAAAAGCTCTTGGATACCATAAACCCAAACTTTTATTTCTTTTAAAAGCTTATTGTATTTCGAACCTTGAGGGGTTGTGTTTAAGCATAAATTGTATACTGTACATCAATAAAACATTTTCTTATGTTGAGTAATGTATATTTTGTTAAAATTGCATTGAAGCATTTTTAAATTTTGCCATAAAATTAAGCATAATTTTAATTAATATATTCAGAAAATTCAAGAACTGATTTCAGTATATTGAAAATATTTGATAATATTTAGGAAAAATCCTCTAAAATTTATATGTTTAATCTAAAGAACATTTGGAATTAAATATATTTTTCTTTAAAATAAATGATCTATAAAACTTATTTTAAGGAGAGTGAAAATGATGAAAGTTGTACTAATAAAGAACCATTAATATATATGAAAACATATTTTTTAGAAATAAGTTACATTTTGAAAGTTAAGTACTTTAAACGTTAGAAATTGGCATTATAAATAAATAATACAGTATTACTTCCTTATTTTGTAAATTTAATTTAGTTAAAATTCTAAACTAGATTTCATTTAAAATCCCCACATTATATGATAATCTTATTATTCATAGTAAAATTATAAATTTTATTCAGTCTTATTTAAGATAAATAATATTATAGTCAATTCTAATAATGAGGTATTTATTATATAAGTCAATATTTGCACTTAATACATACAATCAAAATAAAGAATTGCCCAAAAGTAAGTATTTCTGATTCTTCAAATAATTCTAAAGTATAACGCATTTCTAAAGGCCTTAGAACTATTTAAATTAGAATGTTTTCAATCTTTTATTTTTTATTTTCGTATTTTATTAGTCAATAAAATCATAATGGTTATTATTTATTGTTCTACACTTTTGAATACTTTATAATATTTTATTAAATGCTGAAAGTTAAGTAATAATATTGAAAGAAATTCCCCTTTATGAAAGAATTTGGAAAATGGTTTTCATTGAATTGAAAAATATTTAATTAAATGAAAGTCTTGAGTATTCTTTTAACATCTATAATTTTGTTTTACTATTATAAGAGAAAATAGTAAACGCTAAAAGGAAAATTTAATTATAATTTAATAATAATGATATGTACAGTAAAAATACTATGTGAAATAAGTTCAGTAATTGAAAAATTATTAAAGATCAAAATAAAATTATTATCGATTTTCCTAGTAAGAAATTAAATTATTATTATTTGAAAAAAGGTTACAATTATAGTTAGTGAAAAATAATAATATAATTAATAATATAAACTAAATAATTAAAAGTAAAATGACTATTAAAAAAGGTTACAATTATAACTAGTGAAAAATAATGATATAATTAAAAATATAAACTTATTAATTAGAATGATTAGTAATTATAGTGAACTTAAATTAATGAACTAAAAAATAATAATATTATTGTACCTAAAGTAATGGGTATAATAAATCATAAGTATGTAACATGTGATAAAAAAACGATTTTTTTAGTAATTCTTTATGTTAATTTATATTCTAATGAAAATATAGAATGCCACCAATGAATATCTTTAGAGAATACTTTAGATAAATTTTTTTTGATGTTATAACGTATCATTTTAACGCCATTTTATTTTTAACAAAGAATTTAGGAATCAGTGTCTTTATGCTCTTAAGAGTAAATTACTACACTGGTTTTTTAAAAAAGGTATGTTTACATGAATAATATAAATACATTTCTAATTATAAATTTAAAATTAGGCATCTTTATAAAAATAAAAAGTGATCACTCTAATTTTTGATACATAGGTTTTAAATTCAGATTATTTATTCGCTTGATAAATATTTTTAATACGTATTCCCTGAATATCTTAACAAGGGAGAAATTCAGGAAGAAATTAATATTCTACACTTTTCACAATTATTATAAAATTTATAAATTGCTCGCGTTTGAATATAGTTTTTGAAAGTCATAGATTATGTGTTCGTGTCAAAATGGAACACATTTATGTAACGATCAGTCATTCAAACAAGAAGTTCTTCGATATATAGGGAAATATGTGTTATGCTTTACTAGATACCAATAGTTGTAGTGTCAAATTCAAATAACTATTTTCTGAGATAAATGAGCGGTAAATAATTAGAATAAATAAAATGAGGTATAATGAAATGTTAAATTAAATGTAATAAACAATTTCTATAATATATAAGAATATGCAAAAGGTGAAATGTATGAAGCTAAATATAAAGAGACAATTAAATTACTTTTCACATTTCAATCTCATTTGTTAAAATATTAATTAAAGGAAACTTTATATAAATATATAGATTTATTTTAAGTAAAGATAAAAGTAATGTAAGTAGATTACTACGTTGATTTCTTACAAACAACCAAAATATTCAAATATAAAATGGAAAGAAATTGCTTAATTGACAGAAAACTTTTAAATAAAAGTATATGTAATTAACAAAGCACATTTCTTTTTGCTTTGAAGCATTTTAAGCATTTACCGCTAAATGATCGACTCTGAATACAGCCTTATGTTATTTGAACAGCTAATTCCGTCAAAAGTATGAAATTGCGTGACTTAAAACCATCAAAATTTACTAATATTTTTTAACAGAATTTTTTCTATCCTTGTAAAAAAAGTACAATTTTTTAAATGAAAAATTACAATAATGAAATTTTCTTATTGTTTAAAGATATTTCAAATTTATTCACCTGTTTTTCTGAAAATAGGGAAATAATATGAATTTTAGTACCTTAATTATAAACATAATCTTATTAAAAATATTTATACACATATATACTGTTAGTATGTTATGTTAATATTACTGTGAAATTTCAATCATTAACATATTTGTATTACAATAATATGATAAATATGATCATATTTCGAAATCTCATACAAATAATTTTGATACAGATATTCGTGAAAAAAATATTTTTGATAATTTTATGTAATATCAGTTATTTAAATTACATTCCCTTATTGTTACACATAATATTTAGAAACCTTACAGTCACATGATTAACTTCAAAATGCTATTAAACATACGAGTTTGTTGTTTGATTGTTCTTATTCGATGAGTTAAATTAAATGATTATTTTTCTTACACTCATTTATATTAGAAATATATATATATATATATATATATATATATATATATATATATATATATATATATATATATATATATATATATATATATATATATATATATATATATATATATATACATATAAGAGTTCTTATTTTATAAGTATTAAACTAATAAATAGTTTAATAGTTTAATTTAATTTATTGAACAACTGAGAAATTATTCACTTTTATCATTTCCCGTAATTTTACGATACTAGCAACCAATGAAATTAAAATTTATTTACTTCCTTATCCTGACATACAAAAGATAAACTGTGACCTTCTAAATGGGTTTTAAGATATTCATAGCTTTAACCCTCTCTATCTAAGTTGATTTAAACCGAGGAAATTAATTTTCCGAGGTCTTTAAGCCCTCTATTCTCTCCTTTAAAAGCATCACAAAAGATCTTCTATTGATGCAGCGTTCACAATATCGCTTAACGAGAAGTCGTCTATCAATCTTAAGGCCATTCAAAGTAGAATCAAATACAAATGTGCACGGAAAGCTCCAACATAAGATTAAAAAATATATTCGCAGTCTTTAGTATATAACAAAATGAATATATGATTCTAATGAAACCTCTAAAAAAAATAATGCACTTCATTTGGATTATTTAACTAAAAATTTTCATAGAAAGTTAAAAATGAAATATTTTTAAGTGTGAGTTTATTAATTTTACATATAACTTACATATAATTCATTGTTATGACATATTCTTTTATTACTTAAAAGAAGAGATTTAAACTACAATTATACGTTTCTTTCAAAACGACGTTCAGTTTTTCTTTTATAAATACACTATAATTATTTTTATTGATGAAAATTACTGATACATTTTATCCCTACTTTTATTCAATGGTGTTGAAGTTTTAAAAAACAATGATTAAAAATTAAAATATTGGTAGTACAAAATTTCCCCTTTTTGCTTATAGCAAATTATTTTATATTGTTGTTTGCAATTTCAAATATGATTGTGATAATTTTAAAGCATAAATAATATTATTAACTGAAAATCTAGACTCTAATTTTTAGTAATAGATGTAATCTAAAATTGTATTATTTTATTAGAAATATATATGAGTAGTAAATAAATAAAATAAAAATGTTTTAGAATTCAGTGTTTTATTTTCATATCGTACAGCCTTTATGCTACATTTACAATAATCTCTTGGGAGATTTTGAATTAAATAAAATCCTATTGATGATAAGGGTATATTGTGTCACATCCTCAATATTCTGTTATTACATATAACTTCTAACTTGTAAATCCTGGTTTATTCCACCTTATAGCTAAGAATATCTTTATTAAATACCATAATTAATAAAGTCTCTTTTTTAACTTTTTACTGCCAGTTATTTTTAATATAATTTACTGTAAATAATTAAAAATTGATTAAACTGATTCAACAAGAAATGCCATTTTTATTAAGGCGGTAATGCTGGAAAACAATTTGTACCAGATGCAAATAGAATCATTTTTAAATATTTTGTAAATATAGCGGCATTTTGTAACATTAAAATATCCTTTCAGTAGCATTCTGTAACCAAAACATAAATTCTTGCATTTTATAAGCATTTTTTTAAGTTAACTCATTGATATACTTACTGTAAAATTTATAAACTTAAAAATTAATAAAGCAACCTTGTTTAAAAATATATAAAGTCAGTAAACACCTTGAGCAACAAGATGTTTTCAATAAAAAGTATTAATAACTTTGATTTCTTAAAATTTTATCATAGCTTTAACATTACTTTATAATTTGTGATAGTTATAATTGTCAAGAGATATATTGATAAAGTAGTTTTTAATTAGCGTATGTTGATAAATCTGGAGCAGTTAAGTATATGATTTTATTCCTACTGCTTAAGACACATATCTTTTCTAATTTTTATATAGCTTTATTCGTTATAATTTTACTGCTTGAGTTTTATTTACAAACAATGTTTCCCATGTTCAATTAGCTGAAAAAATATTCATTTAGTTTTAATTTTGTGTGTTTTAAATTTTATTCGGAAAAAGTAAATGACTTATATAGGTTTAAATTTTAATAAACTTTATTTGTAAATGTTTTAGAATATTTAAAGTAAAATAGGAAGAAATAAGTTATAGGGAACTGAAAACATGTTTTTGTCTAGAGAGAAGTTTATAAAGAAAATCAAAACTTGTTCTTTATTTGATTTACGTTTGTTGCATAAATTATATAATAGATTTATTTATTTAAACTAATAAGAGCTTCATAAAAAATTGGTTACTATAAAATAAAGTGCCATAAATTAAATATATTCCTTACTGAGATAGCAAAAAAGCCACTCAGATCTTATTCTTAAGACAATTGAATATGAAATAAATCCCCGGTAATAAAACTTATAATTAATAGCAATTATAATGCTTAATAGTATTTTACTACATCCAATAAGTTTCGAAGTTGTTTCACTTAATAGAAAAGTATTGTAAGGACATAAATAATGCAAAAATTATTAAATAATATTTGGAGATTCAGATGGTTTGTACATCTCGTTATTTTGTTTTCATAATATACATTAGAAGAAAAATGTAACATAAAAAAGTTATTTCATTAATATAACGAATTACATTATTTTTCCGATGGTACAACTTTAGGATATTACTTTTAAAAAGTAAGTATTATGAATCCTGAGGCATTTTAAAAACATATTTGCTTTCAAATATTTGCTTCAATTTTAGTTTCAATTACATTTAATTCAGTGATTTGTACTCTTCTTAAGAATTGTATTATGACTCTCTGATTAAATTCATGTTGCAGCACATATCTAATACATTACAAATTACAAAGAGCAATCCATATAAGTTTGAGTTTTCACATAATTCATTATTAGCAATCTCCTCGATCATTTAAAAATTAAAATATAATATATAAACAAAATTGATATAAAGGAATAAGGGAAAAATCTTAATTAACTCTATCATTATGGAACTATTTTAAAATCCCAATTAATACTTTATAGTAAATTAATTACATTTTAAAATATGTGAGTTAATTAAAAAACTCAAATTTTTACTCTTTAACCTCATTTTTTTTTTAAATGCATCAAAAGATTTACTGTTCCCAAAAGCATTCCGAATTTTCATAAGAGAGTCAGATAAAAAATTAATTTGCATTTCAAACATGTTTTAGTATCGGTGCTACAGACATTTTGTTTTTTATAAAAAGATTCCTATAAGCATCTTAAATGCTTGACATGATATTTCATTTAAATAAATGGGTTAAGAAAATAAAAAAAAATTGATGAAAATCTTTTCATGAAAAAATATACACGCATAAATTGCATCAATGTTTATTTTAACAGTTTTTATATTAACTCTCAATAGAATTTTCTTGATAAACCCAGTTAATTTGAATAACCTATAATCATTTGTTTTCACTTTGAAAAACCTGTAAACATTTTATATAGCTTTGTTCGCGTCTATTAAGCAAAAAAATGATTGTATTCAATATTTTTATGCAGTTTTGTAACTATGGTAACAAAAAAAAGCAATACAGGTAATAGTATTTAAATTAAAAATATTATACACACACAAAATTATTACTTTGCTTAACTTCATAAGATTACTTATCAATACAATAAATGATAGAATAACATATAGCGAAATCAATGATATTTGTTTTGAATTACTAATCACTGTATTGTTTTATTATATCTATTCTATTAACAGAAAATAAAGCGATATGGATTGATAATAATAAATAATTCCAATTAAGTACTCAAACTAGAATTTTAGAATTAGTAATAAGCAATTCTACCTATTTTAGAGACCATGCGGTTTTATCCTAATTATATGTGATAAAAAAGAATTAAAATTTGAAACCTTCTATAATTTTCTATGCCATTCAAAATCAGTTTAAATGTAAGGTTTAATAGAAGAGAGTTTTCTCAATTGTATAGGCAATTGTTATGCATAAATAATTTTACAGTTTTTCTTTTACATTATGCATAGACTAAATACATTTTCATTTAGTCTATGCATAATTTTTGAAACTTTAGACTGCATTCTTTTAACAACAAGACTCATTCATATCATTGTTTCACATGTGTTTCCTGTAGTAAAATAATTAATTAAACACACATTTTTTTGTTATTTCATAAGTTTATTTATGTTGAAAATTTTCAAATTTTTCCCATAATTTGATCATACAGTCAGAAAATTCCGAGTTTAGAGAGCATATACCACAATAATTATCTTGCAAAAGTAATTTAAATAAGAAATCAAAATTTATTTAATGTATAATTCTATTTATATATTTTAATATCCAATATTTAAGTTATGAAAATGTTGAATCTCTTAACAATAAATATTCACTTTCTAAAGTTTAAAAAATTATAATATAAAAAACAAAGTATATGAAAATATCAAGATATTTCTCGGATAAAACTGGTCCCAGATTTCACATTTATCTTCATTTTAAGGACCCTAAATTCTCAAAGCTTTTAAAATTCATGAAATAATTCTTTGAAAAAGTTTAAGTATATTTTGATTCACGTGTTCGATTAAAAATGCATATGAACTTTCGCTAAAAATTTCATTATTGTGTTAAGTTTAAAATTCGTTTTAGCTGAGACATAATATATTTTTATCAAAAAACAATTTCAACAACTAATTAGTGATATAAGTTTAAGATAAATGCAGACCAAAAATTAAAGATTCTCATATTAAGATACCAATCTTAAAGTTTATTTTAAATATTTAACTATTGAAATTAATTCCATTCATTCTTATTTGAAATTATTTAGAAAATATAGGTATACACGTAAACATATTAATCTTAACATAATATGTTTACATATATACGTACATGTATAAACATATTATATTAAAATAAATATGTATTTAATAACCATTAATGAAACCTATAACGGAAACTCTATGATTTTAAGGGGAATTACTATTTACAAGTTCAGAGTAAATATATTGTATTTAAAAATAAGTACTTTAATTCTCATTTTTAAAGTTTCTTTTAGAAAAAATATTTATGTGATCAGATCTCTACTTTAAATATAGATAAAAGTATTCTCTGTTTTTCTGTTTTTCAATATATATTTCTTGTTTGGAAATCTAAACATGTTTTATTAAAATTGTTTTCTAAATTAAAACTTAATTTGATATTAAATGAACTCATTAACTAATTAAAAACAATACAGAATGTTGAAAATAATTGCAGAAATCCTTTATTTATTTTGAAATTAATAATTAAAATAACTTTTGTATTTTTTAAATTGTTTACATCAAAATTTAAAAAAAATGATATCAAAAAATTAAATTCTGCTTTTACAACATAACCCGTAGAATTTAAAGAACTAGTATACAAGTCATATGTGTAAACAATTTAATATTTAAATTTTAATAATATGTAATTTATTACTGTTTTTTTAATTACATACAAATCTTAAGAACTAAGAAAATATTTCTGATTTTATAACATTGCTTTTAATTATTTTTTAATATTTTTTCAATCAAATTGTTTCCTATTTTAAAGTACACTTTGTTACTTTGCTTTTATATTTTGTATGTATAGAATCTGTCTTAGTACAGGTGTTCTACTACCTCAATTTTACTGTTAAAATTATCTTTATAAAAATTGATAAGCTTGAAAATTGTCAGTGTTTCCAAGTTAGAAAATTAGCTAAAATATTTTTTATCATAAAATATGATATATAATGCACTTAAGCTTTTCATTTCGTTCTACTTCTTGTAAATATATAAATAAATAAATAAATAAATAAATAAATAAATAAATAAATAAATATATATATATATATATATATATATATATATATATATATATATATATATATATATATATATATATATATATATATATATATATATATATATATATATATAGCCATTAAAATTGCTACAACAGGAAGAACTGCAGATACCAAAATGATATTTATTGGACAAATATATTATACTAGAAATAACAAGTGATTAAATTTTCAAAAAATTTGGCTGAATAGATGCTGAGAAATCAGTACCCAGAACAACCACCTCTGGCAGTAATAACATCAGTCATACGCCTGGGCATTGAGTCAAACAGAGATTGCATTGTATGTACAGGTACAGATGCCCATGCAGCTTCAGCACGATTCCACAGTTCATCAATCCTAGTGACTGGCGTTTGGTGACGAGCCAGTCGCTCGGCAATCATTTACCAGACGTTTTCTATTTGTGAAAGATCTGGAGAACGTGCTGGCCAGGGCATCAGCCGAACATGTTCTGTATCAAGTAAGGTCCGTAAAATACCTGCAACATGAGGTAGGGCATTATCCTGCTGAAACGTAGGGTTTCGTAGGGCTCGAATAAAGGGTAGAGCCACGGGTCGTAACACACCAGAAATGTAACATGCACTGTTCAAAGCACCGTCAATGCGAACAAGAGGTGACCGACACGTGCACCCCATACTATCACGCCAGGTAATGGGCCAGTATGACGATGACGAATGCATGCTGCCAGTTCACCACGATGCCGCCAAACATGGATGCGACCATCATGATTCTGTACACAGAACCTGGATTCATCTGAAAGGATGACGTGTCGCCATTCGTACGCCTAGGTTCATCGTTGATCACATCATTGAAGGTGCTCTTGTCTATGACGCAGCGTCAAGGAAAGCCACAGGCATGGTCTCCGAGCTGAGAGTCCATGCTGCTGCAAACGTCGTCGAACTGCACGTGTAGACACTTGTTGTCTTCCAAACGACCCCGTTTCTTGACTTTCGGCTTCTGACGTCGTTGCACGATCCATTACGATCATGCGGATAATATGCCTGTCTTCACGGCTGCTAGTGATAGGTGGCCGCTGAGATCCTGCATGGCGTTCCGTATTACCATCCTGAACCCATCGATTCCATATTCTGCTAACAGTCATTGGATCTCGACCGACGCGAGCAGCAATACTGCTATAAGATAAACCGCAACGCTGGTGCGCTACAATTCGACCTTTATCAAAGTCGAAAACGTGCTGGTATGCATTTCTCCTTATTACACGGGGCATCACAACAACTTTTCAACAGGCAACAATATTCAAATGCAATTTGTGTATGAGGAACCGGCTGAACAATTTCCTCATTTAAACATAATATAGGTGTCGCTACTGGCGCCTGCTTTGTCTGAATGCGCTGAAAAGCTAATCATTTGCATATCACAGCACCTTCTTCCTTTCGTATAAATTTCCTGTCTGTAGTATGTCGCCTTCTTTGTGTAGCAATTTTAATGGCAAGTAGTGTATATATATTTATATATATATACATATATATATTCACATAGTGATACATATATATTCAGTTAAAATCATAGATTCGTCATATAATCATTAATGTATTTTTATTCGTGGTATATTTATTCATTTATAAAGAAAATGAGTGTTAAGGAAATTTATTTATTTTGTTCACAACGATTATTTAATTTATTGCAGAAATTATTTTAAAAAAATTTCGGATGTTGTTCATTATTTTAGATGAAATTATTTTAAAAGATATATCAGTACTAGAAAAATTTCACATTTAATTCAACAAAAATATGTTTTTAACTGTGTATTTTATTTCAAAAACAATTTCTCAACTATGTCGCGAAATTTAATTAATTGAATCACTGGGGTATGTGAAAGTTCATGAGAACTTTTAAAAACAAAACGTTGTTTCTTTGAGACATTTTGCGATGCATTTTTCTCTTGTCATATCCAAAACTTTGTTGGAAGATTAGATCTTACAATGTAAGAAGGAAATCCTCAGAGTGACGTTTATAATTAAAATTTGTAATTAATTTAAAGTTCTTACATGAAGGGAATAAGGACGAGAAATCAGTTTTCTCTTTTTGGAACTTCATTTAAAGATTCCTATATGTTCTTCTGAAGGAATTTTATTTGAAATGTTTTTCAAAATATACTTGAAAAGAAATTTTTCTGATTAAAAATAGTGTATTCAATATATTAGTAAATTATGATGTCTTCTAAAATTTGTAATTTAATATCATTATTTGATTTTCGTATTTGTAATCCTTTATGTCATAAAATTGTCTAGAATTATTATTGAAGTTATTGGTTTATAATGTTTTGAATTTTTTTAATATTTTTTAATTATTTTTATTCTTTATTCAATGTATTATATTGGTTTCATCTATACTGATACTTGGATTTGATACGCTGGTATCTTAACTTAATATTAAATGCACGTCTATCTCAAGTTAGTTTATAATTAACTTGATATATAAAATAACGAGATTTACATTTGGTTTCTGTTTGAAGGAATTTTTAATAGCAATTTTTATTTTTCTCACATTTAAGTAAAGTGTTTCACAAAACTACTGGTGTATAGCTTCGATATAAAATTGTGAAACATTTGTAGGCAGAGTTGGCGGTATTCAATAAAATATTATATTGAAGTAATTTAAAATACATCCTTTTGTGAGCATCATTGTGGTGTATCTGCAAATTAATATGTCGCTTATGAACTCAAAATTGATTCGCTGGATTCAACTCAAAATATAAATCAAACAGGCACTCACTTTAGATCCATTACCAGCAACAAAAACACATAAAATTAAATATTTGATTGAAATTTACATTCAACTTGGTAAATCTGTGGGATTCTTGGTATTTAAAATATTTTGCATGATTGCTTATTTAAATTATTTGCCCGACTAACTATAAATTGTAGAGACATAGAAAGACAAACTTTTGAAAACATTTTATAAGTTTAAATACTTTACTCAGTAAAATTACTATCATATTATAATTAGTATCAGCATTTTGTAATAACTCTTATCAGAGCTATGAAAGATATGATAACAAACGCATAATTGGCTATCAGCAATGAATTCTTCCTAAAATTACAATATTTTAAAGCTTAAATGTAAAATTATAATTCAATTATTATTTCCCATACATAATGATTTCAGTTTATGAATAAATGTTTGATCTTACAGATTATAAAAATGGGTGAGTAAAATCTGATGAAAGGAAAAGAAATATTTATTAAAATTTTTGATTAAATTTAAGCTTAACTGTTATTAGGTAAAGCAAATAAATGACATTAATTACCTTAGGAAATATGCAAAAAAAGAATTGGTATGAGATCTCATTCAAAATATATTTTTGAATTTTTAAAAACATCTTAAATTATTTTAAGAAACTGCGCAGTTTATATATTACTATTTGTATCTATTCATCCATATAATTTACAATCAATCTAACTGTGCACATATATGTCTGTACACGTATGTATGTATTTGGAAGTCTAATGCAAAACTGAATACTGAGATGGAAAACTAAATTATAAACTTTTTATAACATTTTATATTATATCATACTATAAGGAATAATTTTATATAAATTTAATCTAAAGTTTCTTATTCTTAACTAAAATTACTTATCACTCTAAATTATTTGGAATGCATGGAAGAGGTAGATATTTTTATTATGTATATAACTCAAAATAAAGTGTTTATTAAATGGAAATTTATCTCATTTTAAATTCTGCCAATATTTGTATTACTCTATTTGGCCGAAATCAAATAATTTAAGCCATGAAAAAATATTTGGTGATGATTTTTTTAAAAATTTTGTAAGAATGATTGATGATTTTTTTAAATTTTTTGATGATTTTTTTAAGAATTTTCTTTTTATTTTAATTAATGTCAGTTAAACTTTTATCTGTCTCACTTTGAAAATTAAATTCAAATTAATAGTGAAAATTCAACTTTGAATACATATTTTCTGAGATGTTTATTATTAATTATAAAAAATATATACTTATCAAAAGAATTTCCTTATAAGGAAGACCGAGTATTTTTTAGGAGGGGGGGGGTGTTTGCTGATATCAAAAGTCTACTCATTCATGACATATTTTTAAACTTATTACTTCGAAGCCCTAAATAATTATAGTAAAATATTTGCATTGGTAACAAAAAATGCTTTGAAATTAATTTACTTTTGTTATAACAAAATAAACCTTGATATTAAAGATATACAGGCTACTGATGTTAAGACAGTTCAGATATCGAAAAATAGTAGGTTAAATGTGGATGATTTCAAATTATATATAATGAATAATCTAGAACTTTCTGGTACAGAAAGGGTGTAGAAAATTCAGAAACATAGAATGCTACTTCTTCCTTTTGGAGTTGTAAGATTGATGATAGTAATTAAGACGGGCTGAATTTTCCTTGCAAAGATTCACAGGAGAGCGTTTAGAGAAAAATTTGCAAACTTCATATTGGAAAATTGAACTAGGTACCAAGAAACATATTTTCAGAAGACTCAGTCTCACTGGGTTAAGGCTTCATTTTATTCGTTAACAGAGATGAAGTATATTGGAAAGCAGGAATACATATTGCAATGTTCATCAGTAGTTGTCTGACCAAAGTTATTTGTCGAATTACCCATTTTATCAGCTTGGAAACTAATACTTTTTCATTGGATTTTGTCTTAAGCAATCCAGAATTCAAACTGTACCTAGAATCTAGCTGCACTTTTGAATTGGTTTTAAAAAATAAATTGTTCTTACTTACTTTACTTAGTTTAACAATATGTTCATAAGTAATACAATTTTAAGGAGTTACTCTTAATTAAAAAACTAAAAGTTTAAATTATCAATTAGAGTCTATTTTGCCTAAAAAAGTTATTTTATCATGAAAAAATTTTAACTAAATATACATCAGAAATATATTTAAGTAATTTTACAAAAATTTAATTATAGTCTGCCAATAAGTAAGAAAATTTGAAGGTATTAAAATGTTCTTATTTATGAATATTACTAAAACATTTAAAAAAATTATAAACTATTAGCATATCTAATATATACTTTTTTTGTTATAGTTCATATCAATATTACTTTTGAATCACACACACACACATATTCTCAGACAATTGTCAACTGAATATTAAGTTGAATTAAACCAATTGTAATTCATAAATATTATAAATGTCATTTTTGTGAATATATTATGAATTTTTGGATAATTTGAACTTTACGAGTGAACATAAGAGTTAATTAGATTCCATATTCCGGCAAAATGTAATTTCGAATTAAATTAATGCATGTTAACACGCCATTTAAATGTAACATATATTATTTACCTATATGTATCATTATTAGTTTTTTGAGATTCTAGAATCATCACTTTTAGAATAAAAACAACTTTTAATTAAATAAAATCATGTGGTGAGTGTGTATTATATATGCAAATATTATTTAGGTTATAAAATATTCTCAGTTGTTTGAAAAATATTCATATTTTAAAAATTTTCAGTATTTTTTTTAACATTAATTTATTTTTTCTATTACTTTCATCATTTTATTTTAAGACATTTAAAGAACCTTGAATTTTTAAGATGATGTCTGTTAGATAGCATAAAGAATGTAAGAAGCAATTACATATGTTTTTTGAAGAGTAAATACGAAAAATAATACTGTGTTAAATTAATTAAATTTATGGCTGCAATGTTAAAAGTTACTATAAAAATATTTCTAAGATTCTATCATTGTAAATAATTGTCATAGGTATCGAAATTTTATTTCTAATTAATTTTTATTAATTAAAACTTCATTCCTATTCATTATTAGATAATTGCATAAGTATTAATTTTATTTGGCTAAAGTGATACATGAATACACAAAAGTGAAATAATTAGTATGATTTACATTAATGAAAATGTCATCAGTCTATTCATATAAATTGCAGTAATGGTAAAAAGTAAAAGTTGTGGAAAAAAACCCGAATATATTTTAAAATCTTGAAACAACATTATTTCCAGTCATTTGATATACGATTTCATGGGGAAAATTACTATTATATAGATACATTACATTTTCATAAATTTCCTGTAAGTTTCCTCGATTTTTGGAAAAGAATAAATTTCATTATTACGGTAATTTCCTTGCAAAAAATGTCACTGAATTTCAAAAATTCTCTTTAGGAAATTCTTAATATCTTTTCAATAATAATCTTTTAAAAAGAAATTGTTCTAAAAACTGCTTTATGCTGCCATGAGGGAAGTGCTTATTTATTTGCAAATTGAACTTCGAATATTCTTTAACATACATTTCGTTTCAGTAATGCGGTCCGATCGTAAGTGCTGCCTAATGACTTTTCCTAGAACCAAGTGCTGAGGGGAAATTTTTGAAACTTGCTTCTCACTTTACCAAAATATTTATAAACGTTAATAGAGTTATTTATAGTTCCGTAGTAATAATACTTCTTTATGTTTTGCCAGGAACGGTGGTTAAATATTTAGTACAATTTAACGGTTTTAAAATTCTAACTAAAGAGCCAGAAAAGTAATTTTAAGAGCCATTTTTGAAATATTTCGTAAGAAATTTGATTTTCAAAAAAACTAACTTTCCAAGGTGTAAAACTGTAATTTTATTTATTACAATAAAAACTATAAATGAAATTTGGTGCTTTATTATTTTTCCTACAAAGTAAAGGATTTTTTTTTCTAGTGTAAGAAATTCCTTCTAACTTGAGATTACTTAGTATGAATAAATAATATATTTTAAAAATCAAGAAGTTGAAATTATATTCTTTCATTTTTTAATTGACCAAAGAAAATAAAGTTTCGAAAAACATATTTTAAAAGAGATATGACAAAATCAACCGTTAAAAATTATATAGTATATAATATCAAATTAATTTGTTTATAGGAATATTCCGATGGAAAAACTACCATAACTATATTTTTGCCAGTTTCTTTGAATATGATAAATAATCACAACAAAAGAGTTATCTATTCTTACATACAAAATAAAAATGCTTTCTAACAGAAATGTGTTAACATAAATGATGTTTTATAAATTTAAATACAAATAATATTCAAATCCCATAATAATTCCTAAAAATAAAATCAGAATTTTAATTTAAATCAATATTAAAATATACATAATTGCAATATTAAAAACGTATAATTGTAACTATTATATTTTAATAGTAAAAACGGTAATTAAATTGAAATATTTAAGAAAATCCACATACATCGAGTAAAATGCATATTTCTAAAGAAATGAAAACAAGCTAATTTGTAGCTAATTTAACATCAAAATTTTACTTTCCGCTTGTGTGGTATCATTTAACTTTTATTATCCTTTGTTTTTATAAATAACTATGCAACATTGTAGACTATAAATTAGACACAATATTTTAAACTTACATTTCAGATTGATAGATATTGTATTTAACAAATTGATCACTTTGAAAATCACTTGGTCTCGATAATGAAAAATCTTTACTGAAATAGTCTTGAATGTAATCCACTACTCAATAGCAAATTTTTGATTTATGATCACAAATCATAGAAGAAATTTGACTTAGGCTCATTTTTCAATTCATTGAACATGGAAAAATTTCATATCATAATCTAAGGCTAAAGATGACTAATCTACAAATAGTTTCAAACAAAATTAATACTCATTGCTTTAATATTGAAAAAAACCGCTCTAAGTAACTATATAGGAATTATATTCCGATCTTCAAGTGTAAAATAGCAAGCAATAAACAGAAATATATGAAATGAATTCGCTTATTTACTTGGTATGTGATGCATATTAAAAATTGAAGATATCAAAGAAGAATTAAAATGTGATCGTGAGGAAAAATGTTTATTTGAATTCTACGCATAGAAATATAAAATATTACAAGCTTAATTAAACTGGTTACACTTTAAGTGATTTCCTTAGAGGAGAAAGCAAATTATATAATTAATGTAACACAATGATATTTATTTCATTTTGTATAATTTAATTAACATTTTACTTTTATTTGAGTATTTATTACTTATTTAAAGATTATCTAATCATCCTTGTAAAATTAGCATAACTATATTTCATTAATCTTGTATTTTTAATAAAAAATTTGTATTTGATTTTGAGTATGTATACTAAATATGAAATGTGCAAAAATTCTCTTGCTGACATGTACGAAAATAAGAATTGGATAATGTTAAAAACAAATTAATGGCAATTTTGCTATGATTGCAGTTGAAGTCTTTAACATTGATTTCTGCAAATAACTGATTCCAACAATGTCTGTGGATTTAAGTGGCAGTAGAATTCCATTAAATTTTCATACACTTAGAGTTAAATATGCAAAGATTAAAAGCATAATATTTCTAAAGTTTTATTAAATTTTTCTAATCAGAATTAAACATAGGAAATATTACTTACTCTTTTTATACATTCAAATAATTTTACAATGAGTATTTAAATATTATATGCTAAATCTTATTTAATGTGATATAAATTTTAACAAGAAATTCAATCTAATGCTATTAACTAATAAATTTGAATAAACCATACATTGTAAGAATATTCAATATTTACTTCAAATTCTTTGTTAGTTGTTTTAATTATCTGTATTGAGATATATATGTCTACATAAACTGCTTAAAGCTTACAAACTTTAGTAATCAATTCTAAGTGATTATAATTGAGTTTAAGATTACACAATTTTAAAAAAGTTGTTCTGAAAAGTTATTATATTTTCAGTAGCTAATTAAACTAATATAAATGGAAAGTGTAATGCAAAATAGATTTGTCTCTATTTTGTGATTGCTATCTAAAAATAAATAAACCAAAAAAGACAAATTATAAACATATACTATTCATAAAAATTACTTAAACTAAATATCATGATTTCATTATGACATGATAATGAATTACAATGGTTAAAGTGATCAATATTTCCTTAAATAAATTAATTAATATAAATACAAAAGTATCATATAATTAAGTTTAAATTTTCTTCAATACGCTTTTTTTTAAAATACCATAAATATGCATTATAGTTTTGATCTCCTATGCAAAAATTGAAAAGTACATTTTCTGTTTTTTTATTGTTCATATTAAGCTAATTAATTTTCAAAATATATACACAGCAAAATTAATTAAATTTAAAATTTTAAGATTCTGAACTTGAAAATTTCATATTTAGGAGATATTTTGCTGTTCAACAATTGCATTCAAATCAAATAAAATTTAATTCTAATAATATTTTCTAAATGCTCTCATCTAATAAATATTCAAATCATCTGCTGAGGAAAAAATTAACCCATCCAACTCAGGAATAAAACTCTGCGAAAGACAAGACAATGAAATAACAGAAATAAGTCATAAAATGTTTTATGACACCCTTAATTTCTAGAAATAGCCTAAAGAAAAAGAATATAATGTTCAGGAGAGAGGTTTGGTTGCTTGTAATGGACAGTAAATATTTCTTTGAAAAAAGTTCATTTATTTTTTGTGTTTGTGTAATATCTATATATATATATATAGTTATAAATTTTATATAAGTTTAATTTATAACCAGTCTATGCTGTGCATGATAGTATTACAATTACAGATATATTATGTAATCCAATTAATAGAATGAACTAGATTTTCAATTTCAATTTTTGAAATGATAACTATTAGAATAATTACCGAACACAAATAAACCTAATTAAATTGGATTGCTTTGACATGAGTCAATTTGAGGTGCCAAACTCCGAAATTAAAGGTATAATAACAATGACCAACAACTAGAATCAATCACACTTTGTTGGTAAAACAATAATTAGTTGTACTTATGTATTCAAATATTTGTTTGGTACAATATAGTAACATCAATGAATTACACACATCGCTCCAATTATAATTTAACATGCTCAGATAAGTCATTTTTCGGAATATTTTATTTGTGAGATTTTTACATATGTTTAATTTTACTTTTGCAATTTCTCCTGTGTGTAATGCCGTTGACACATAATGATGTTTATTAATTAGTTCTCGGTATTAATAATTAGATATTTATTGATGTTGGAAGAAAAACTAACTTATTGGTATTATTTTTATATGTTTGAAATGTAAGCTTTTTAAATATATTTTATATTACCGTGAACAACACAAACAGAATAATTTTATAGTGTATGTTTATTATGATGTAATTAAAATGCATAGTATAATATAGTTTACTCTTACACTTAGTTTACTTTTTAAAGTTTTTTCTTTTTAATAAATACATATTACTATTAATTTACTATCTAAAATATATGTGATGTTAATAAGTTTGATGGTCTACTGGATTCTTTAATGTTGATTTATATAAAAAAATCTCATTATATATATATATATATATCTGGTTTTATTTTATTTTCTATTAATATGAAAATTTTGTCGAATAATTTATATATTTATATATTGCTCTGAAATTTCTATTATGTAAAAATTGTTTTATATTTTCATGCAATTAATTACATAGTTAAATTATCAATTAAATTTTAACTAATATTTAACTGTCTTTGTTAGAAGGCACCTCTACCATTTGTTTTTTTTTATTTTCGCAATGCTACTTTCTGTATTTCTATGGATATGATAATAAGAATGGATAAATATTTGCTTTTATTTTCTGAACATAGCGGATGAAATATTTGAAATTTCTTTGTCTTATATTTAAAGACATTTTAACGGTATTTTGAGAAAATAATACAATCTTAACTATAGTAAATAAAGAACCATGAAAACTTTAAAGTGCAATTTATGTATTTAATAACCTAGTAATATTATGTGGAAGCAATGAGAAGTAATGAGTTTAACACTCCATATGCTCCATTATGGCTCTCAGTATGTAAAATGATTAACTATAAAATTTATTTTATGAAAAATACGTAAAATCCATAAACGTTTGAATTTACTTAATATTCTTATATTATGTTGCTTCATGAAAAAATGGAAATTATGATGCTTAAAAGAAAGTAATGAAACTCCAGTAGTGTTCCTTTACTGTGAAGAGCCATTTAGTAAGCACTTATCTTAACATCTTTGCTCTTTAGCTTTGATTTATTTGCATATAATATGCATAAACGAGGTAATTTGTTTGCATTATTGCCGAATAATTATTTTAAATATCACATTCTTGATGTTTTACTGGGTTTTCTATGCACTTGGAAGATCTCAGCTAGCTTATTATATAAAAATATGTTAGTGATATTAAATATCGATATAACAAATAATATCGTTTTCTTTACATATGAGATATATTCACTCTAATAAACAAAGAAATGCTGTAAATCTTTCATACACGTTTCTATTATTTTTCGTACCTTACGCGATATAATATAAACGATTTAATTTTATTTAAATCAACATTCTTCGTCATACATCTTATTTTGATATTCTAAAAATCCAATAGTTATTTCTTTATATTATATTTGACATCAAAAAGCAAATGTCACTACATTTTTTGAAGAAAATTGGTAACTTTTAGACTTACATGTATAATACATTGTATTTAAAGCTCAAAGTTTTTTAATTTCCAATGAAAGAGCATATACAAGGAATAACTAAAATAAAACACACGAAAAATCACAAAATAGACATGAAACGAAGACAGGACAGGTGAATACAGTACATAAACATAAATGAGATGACCGCAGTCATTGCATCAAAAGTTTTCTGGCTTACCAATAAACCGATGATTCAGAGCTCCAGTACAGTGCAGCACAGTGGTGGAGGTGGGTCCTATTCATAGGTTCTGCCAAATTTCAGAGTGGACAGTCGGGTGAATTTAAGATACAAGCTCGGTGCAAGTGCTTAGCCAAACAATCGTAACCAATCAGGAGTCAACAACTTCACAGTGTGGATCATCAGGTACATTCAGAAGGTCATTTTTCCAATGTTTGACTTTTATCTCTTCTTGTAGTTTAGAAACTTGAATTCTTTTAAAAACATGTTTTAGATACAGTTTTATAATGTGGTAAGAAATCTCGGTGTGCCTTGGCTGGAGGAATCCTACACCCCTCTTTGCGAAGAAGTCCGTCTGATCCTTTCCATAGTTGCTACCGTAAGATAACATGCAAAAAGTTGTAGACCACTTTACCATATGAAATACGTTTCCAGGGTGCACTACTTGGAGGTAGGTCAACTTAGCACCCCAGCTCAAAATTTTCAAATTTGTTTCCTATTTAACATTGAATTTGCATTGTATCAGTTAGTAATTTACTTATAAATTGTTAATTATTGTCTTTTCTGCATATTTCATAAACGATTTCTGTTGATATACCTAAAACAAAAATACAAAGATTAAAATTAACATTTATAGTAAGAAACTAGTAACTTAATGTAAGAAACTAAAAATTAGTACTTTAAAGATGAGTCTATTCAAAATGCAGGATGCATTATCCATAACCAATTAAATAATGTCAAAATATTTAAGATTTAGTAAAAAAAAACTAATATATATTCAAATTTATTCTTAAAGAAGTAAAAATATTCACAAAAATAATTTAAATATTCATGGTTTCAGTCTTCAAAGTTAGTGAAAAATACTGCAATCACATTTAGAAAATTCCGAACTTTATTAATCACTCTTGTTAATGATTGTAATTAAAAAAAATTATTCTGTGAAAAATAATAATCCCTTATTATTATACTCACAAAAAGAAATACATCTACGATAGTGTATGAGGGAATTCGTTATATAATGTTTATTTCTTTAAATATGAACACCATGTTTATGTTTCTGATTTTTGAAACTTGCGAAAATATGCTCATTACTTCGTAAAATAAAGTACTCATAAGGAAGATTAAATAGATCTTTTAATATTGTATAAAACACATGGATATCCAAATACTCAAAATACACTAAGCACTGCATTATATTTAGAGTAATACAAATTAGACTCTTATGTATATAATTATGATATTATATAGCATTTTTTAATCAAATGACTTTTACTGATACTAATATTATTATAATAAATATCAATTGATATTCCTTTTAGAGGCTTATTACAATTATCTGGAGATTTTATGTTAATAAAACTGAAATATTTTTTTTAAATTAAATATTATAATAATTGATGCTCTCAAGTATTTTAATTCAATCATCTTTCCTAAATAATTCATAGAAAAATTTAAAAACTAAGAAATACTGGAGTTTTTAAAATAAAATGTTTATTGAAATGAAGAATAGAAAGAGAAATATAATTGAAATAAACAAAAATATTCATATTTTATAAAATAAAAATAATTAAATATTTTACTACTACATAAAATTTCACTGTGCTTTTGTTATTATTATGCTTAAAATACAATTACTTGAAATCTAAAGTGTGCTATTTCTTCGTGAAATTTAGAATAAAATAAAAGTTAATTTCTCATGTAAATTAATATAAGCAGGATATGAAAATAATTAGCATTCTAGCATATGCTATATTGACATACAAAAGCTAGGGAACAATCGGATTTTTGTACCCAGTTTTTAAATGGAAGAGTATAGAAACACAAAAATTCAGTTGATAAGTGCATAAACAATAATTATAATAACCATAATAAGGACTAAGCCCACCCCTACTTGAATTATTTTCCAGCATTGAATTTCCATATTGTTCATCGGGTTGTCGATTACTGAGATAAAAATCAAAGACTAGAAAAGAACGTGTATATAAATTGCTTTTCACTTATCCTACAGACCTTGGTGGATGTCTTAAATCTGTAGCTTGTCAACTGAGACAGTCCCGAAGATGCTGTTTGGAATTTAGTCTGAAAATTGAAATGACAATATTATTCGTATAAACCAATACCTTCAACATATTCCTCTATTACTATAGCTCAATGGGTTCGTGTATTATCATCTATCAGAATGAATTTATTGCCAATTGCTCTGGCATATGGGCACACATACAGTTCAAGAACATCCTCTCGATGCCTCACATAAGTCACAGTTCCTCCCTGCGACACGTACCGGTCATTGTGACCTCTAAGTGAGATCCCAAACCAAATCATATTTCTACCAACGCTGTAACGGGTATCTTCCCTCGGTGATGGACTACGGTATCTGGTGCTTTGTTCCATCAACAACAACGTCTCTCGTGTGAATCAGGACTTGTCTGTAATAAAGCACAGATTCCCATCACTGTCTGGTCTAGGAAACGTGTTTCTTGCCCAAGATAACGCGGCCCTAGATTAGGTTTCTACCTAACACAAACACATTTGATCAGTTTACGTTTATTTTTGCATGGTAAAGATACCTTCGCATTCTGGTATCAGATATTCTACTCCCTCATACTACCGAGTGTGATGCAGCAAGCTGCTGCATATAAATGATTTTTTTCTTTTTCTAACCCTGAGATAGATAAAAAAGGCTTTTGCAGGATTTGTAAATCGTTATCAGTCTGAAACATTTCTTCGGAACACAGAAGCTTCAGGTTGATATTGATTCCGGAGACAGTGGACCACATAAGATAAACATTAAGTCATCTAAAAGCATCAGCCTACAACATTTCCGTACATCTGATCGACGGCCAGCTAAACAAATCGAGATAACGGCTTCTCGCAGACATTGCGGGATCCCATTGAGTGTAGTCAACGAACATCTTAACAAAAGTCAACAAAAACTACTTTTTTTTGAAAAAAAATAATTGTAGCTTACGTGTTTGCATAAATTTACGTAAAATCAATTCGATCATTTATATAGACTATAAGTTTTATTGCTAGTAACATTTTTTAGTGATGAGCTTCAAAAACTATGCTGTTCCTTAACTTTTAGAGGCCATCTTACTAAAAAAGATTGCTTTAAGGTTAAAAATATTGGAATATCTAATTTTCTAAGCTTGATATTTATCTTGTATTTTTTTAAGAATACAAAATGATATCATGAAGAACTTAGTGAAAGCATTGAAGTGAGTCAGTAGACATTTTCTATTAAAGCTTGAATAATAATGTATTTGTTATTCTCAAGTATTGTTGAACTTATTAAATCAAAATATAACATGAATTAAGTAGTTAATTGATTTAGTATTTTGGTTTGCTGCAAAATGAGATGTGAGAAAACGTTAAGAATAATATAATGATACGAAAGCATAGAAACCATGTATTTTAATATTTGATGCTGAAATGTGTGAATGTTGTTAACATAGATAGGAGAGATAAATTTTACCCTAGATGTAAATATGGCACTCAAATCAATTAATCTTTCAAAAAAATTAGTTCCTTTCTAGGAATAAAGCTTAAATAAGCTTGAAAAGTAAATAAACAAGCAACATCATACACAATGTTACAGTGTTAAGATAATTGTGTTTCATGTACTTTCAGTTATTGTCCTTAATTTTATTTCCTTTTATTGTAAAGAATCATTTCCTCAGATCGTGATGCTCAAATAGAATTGTATTTGATTAATTATTTACTCTCATATTTATTTACTATAATTTCATGAATGTAATAAATGTTTTTATTACTCATATATGTATTTGTTTCTAATTCTAATCAGAATTTCATCTTATTATTAATTATTAGCTAAGATTTACATATGAATATATTAAATGAATATACATATGAATATATTACATATTAAAATGAATGTGTCTGGATATATAATTTTTGTTACTTCAAATAATTTTATATATATATATATATATATATATATATATATATATATATATATATTTATATATATATATATATATATATATATATAACATACGACAGTGTAAATAACAGATGATCTATTATAATATTCAGTTTTAACCACAAAATATTGTGCCAAGTCGTGTACCTATCTCAGTATCGGTTACTAACATTCCCTCTTGACTTTACATAATGATAAATCAGCGTTACTGCGGAGCTAAATTTATCATCAAAATATGCCAAAGTCTACATTGCATAATATGTGAGCAATCAGATTATAAATGGTGTATATTATTCATAGTATTATACACATAAATATGAATTAATTGCTTCATAGTTCTTCAATGCTATGCATGCTTCAAAATATATATTGAGTTTATTATTTGTCACAATAACAGTAATAAACAGTTTATTATATGTATATATATATATATATATATATATATATATATATATATATATATATATATATATATATATATATATATATATATATATATATATATATATATTATTAAACATTAAAATTTCACATGCCAATAAAAATCAATAAATATGTTTTTATTTACTAATCACAGAATTTATATCTGACATGAATGCAAATGTTAGCTTTCAGATGAAAGATTAATTTTAATATCATTCAGAAAAAGAAATGCAAATGTATTTGCTAAATTATTTATGCAAAATTCACGTCTATTTTTGATATATTTTATTAATTTAAAATTAAAAAAAGCTCGATTCATTGTAGAAAAATTAGTTACTGAAATTTTAATGTCATAAATTTGCATTTTAAATTCATAAATTTATTAGAAAGAATATGATTAAATTTAATATAATAGCCATTATTAATCATAAGCAAGAAGTTAAAGTAATGATATGAATTAGTGCTTTGGCCTTTTCTCATTATAATGGATATTATAGATACAATCTTTATTATATGTAATAAAATACCATCGAAAAATTAAAAAATATTATTATAAACATATAAAATATATTAAATTTTTGTTACCTAACTTCTTATCAACCAAACATTATGCAACAACCCAATTATTAATTTATTAAATATATATGTGTTGAACATTGATAATAAAGATACAAGAATATAAGGAAAATAAAAAAGATAAAAGTATAAGAAAAACGTAGATAAAATTGTACACAATCACCACTAGAAAAAACTCAGATAATTATTTGAAACAAAATATTATTTTGCTTTGAAGTTAAATCTTTTTGAATGCTAATAGTACAAAAAATTTATAAAATTGTAAATTAAGTTCTACCTTTACGAACATTTTTAGCTTAGCTTTTATAATTGTACAAGAATCATGATTGTATTTCTTGTTGTACAAAAAGGTAACAAAAAAGGTTTATTCGAAGAAATATTATATGTATTATAATTGTAAACAAAATTGATTGGACAACTCTCTAAATAAGCAAATTAAAAAGTCTGTAAATAAGCAGAAACATTGAAGCGAATATTTTTCTGTGCAGAAGATAAATATTATTAAGAAATTGCATGCAAACATATTTAAATTAAATAGTATAAAAATACTGTGAATAAATTATTGATATATTCACAGAGTCATTAAATTATTAATTTCTTATATTGAGTCTAAATTTATATTTAAAATTATAATTTAGATTTTGTTCTTCATATACAGCAATAAATATGCAGTCAAATTACATGTTTTTTGTTTGCACGGAAAAATATATTATAAGCAATATCATTCTTATGATTAGTTATAAAAATTCGCTTTACATCTAATGATAAGATTGTAATGATCTTCTAAGAACAAGAGCTAATAATCTAATTCGATTTTTAGCTGTCTTCTAAGTGAACGGACCTGCATGTAACATTATGTAAATAGGTAATGCTGAATTTAGTTTAAACTAATTAGATATTTCAATACCGTATGCTGTGTATCGTTACAAATATATTTATATTTTTTTATATATCTTGATAAAAAATAAATATTAACTTTTATTAACGTTGAAATGTTTGGCTTCATGCTTCATTTTAAATATGCAAAAAGCTATTTTGGAATAAAAGTATAAGATATTTGCAATTAGCACAAGCTATACTTGAATAATTAAAAAAAATAAGAATTTCTCTGTGTGTGAGTTAAATATTGTATTTTATATATTACTATAATTGTGTCATTAAAATAAAACATGTGTCTCTAAATAGAAAAAATATGTTTCTATTTTTAAAAAAAAACATAAAAAAATTTTCCTCGTTCAAAATAAGATACGAATCTTATATTTACTTTCAGTTTGGTGAGATATTCACTTTTAATTTTTTTTAACCTAAAACATGAAAAACTTATCTTCATTAAAAATAATATCTTAAAAGTATTTTTTATTTAAATAGAAAGATAAGAATGATTTTTTCTCAAATCTCATAACAGTTTTTTTTATTTCACAATAGACTGTTTATCAAGCAAAATGTACATTGATCAAAATTGTTTAAACCTGACCTTATTGAAAATACTCAAAGTCGCTTAGAGTTGTAATTTTGAATAATTGGACAGTCTCCTAAAATATGAAATTCTTGTTCAAAAATATGTCTAAATTATTTTCAAATTTTTTCAAAACAAATGCATTTTATATATAAAATCTGTATACTTTTTAATAATAACATCTGTATACTATTTGATTTCCCATAAGAAATGGAATAAAATTTCTTAAAATGTCATTTTAAAACAGCAATAAAAAAGTTCAAAAAAATAATCAAGTTAAATTTGTAATAAACAAGGTGAGAAATTCTGTATTTCGAAATTCCGTTCCTAATACAAAGATTAATCGAACAGAATAAAATATTTCAGCAAATGACTTTTAAAATTGTTTTCGGCAATCGCAATTTTCCAGCCCTCTCGATTGATTTTAGAAATCATGAAATGTACAATATATTCCCAGCGACGAAATCATCGAATAAATTTGTGAACTATTACTTTATATAAATAAATAACTGTATTAGTCAAATTTCTGGTATATATATTTAAGCTAGCTATAAGTTTTAGAAACTTTTCTGCAGTAGCAGTAGATTAATATAAAAAAGCACTTGATATATGATTCATAGCATATATATATATATATATATATATATATATATATATATATATATATATATATATATATATATATATATATATATATATATATATATATATATATATATATATATATATATATATATATATATATATATATATATATATATATATATATATATATATATATATATATATATATATATATATATATATATATATATATATATATATATATATATATATATATATATATATATATATATATATATATATATATATATATATATATATATATATATATATATATATATATATATATATATATATATATATATATATATATATATATATATATATATATATATATATATATATATATATATATATATATATATATATATATATATATATATATATATATATATATATATATATATAATACTTCTTTAGAAGTTATATTCAGTGTAAAGTGAACAACAATTCAAGCATTTCCTTTGTTTAATTTTTTGCCTATAATAATAAAAACATAAAAATATTTATACAATAAATTAAATTTTGAAGTGTACCTTAAATTACGATTTATTGATTTTGCTATTTCTAATTAAACAATAGTGTATAACAAAATGAAGATTTTTGTACGATAAAAGTATTTTTACTTGTCATCAAAGTATTTTTTAAAAATGTAAATATTTGTTCTATTTGAAATTATTAGCATTGAAATTACAAGTAAGAAAATAGCTCGACTGCAAATTTGTTTGTTATTAAATGATGAATTAAGCGAACCTTTTTTGAAGAAATTTCATAAATATTGAACATTCCTGACGAAATTTAAAATAACGAATAAAATTATCCATATTTTTGAAGCAATAATGTAGACATTTCAATTTGCTTCAAAAAGATTTAATTTATTTACTTTCCTTACTTTGGATAGTCAGAAAAAGAAAACATTGGAAAGGATATATTTATAAATCTATTCAAATTCTTAGAGCCAAATAAAATTTATATTGGATCAAAAGCCATACAAAATACTATTAGTAAACTTACATATTCTTATACCTAATAATTATCCTCACACAATTCAATACTTATGAAGAAATTGACATAAAAAATAATTTAGTACTAAATAATTCAGAAATAATTTTAACAAATTACTAGTATCAATAGGATATATATAAATAAATATTACTATAAGCCACAGCCAGCTTAGTTTTAATATTTAAGAACTATTAATCAGTTTAATTAAAAAGAACTATATTTATGTTTTTTTTCAATTACATTGATTGAAATCCATAAAAAGAAATACCTCTTTTTCAAGCATACTAAAAAATGCAGAAAAACAAATGTACAAGAATAAGCATCTAAAAAAATGTTTCGTCTTAGAAAGAAATTTAAAATCGTATATTTCATGGAATGAAATACTAAATAAACTGTTATAGTGGCATATAGATAAAATAATTTGTAAACTGATTCTATTGAAATGAACTATAGATAGAAATATAGAAATGATATGCAAACTCAGAGTAGAAAGAAAAATAAATATTGATTTTACAATTAAGTTAAATACCAGTTTTTTGAAAATTATTTGGTCATTTCATGTATTTGTAAATTTCCCTTAAGATTAATATTTTATAATTTTATTCATTATTCAAAATATTTTGATATCATTATATACAATAATTGTAAGTAATAAAGATGTTATTTAAAATTTATATCTTAAATTTTTACAGGCCTATTTAATGAACAAACTTCAATGAATATTTTGATTAAATACTTAATTTTAAAAAATATTAAAGTATCTCTCTATTTATGTAATTAATATTTCTAAATTTATGCGAAAACCAATCAGAGAAAATATAATTAATCATGAGCCTAAGAATTAGAATTATTTGCAAGCAATATGTGAACTTGAGATATATAGTTGAAAGGATATGGAATAAAATTTTATACGCAAAGCATTTCTGAGCTAAGATAGCAATTCAATTTATGATTGAAACAGCGAAATTTCGTCTATTGGTTAGAATCTTTAAGTTTGTTCATTTAAAATATTTGAAAATATTAATGTTTTCAGAATTAACTTGTAAAATTAATACTTTTTTTATTTTCCTGAAAATCATTAATTTTTAGGAAAACAAAGCTCTTTAATCAATCTGTTCTTTAAATTCCCCAAAACTAATTTTAATTAAAAATGTTTCTAGAAGTAATAAATACGCTTACGAAACAGCAGCTGAGTTGAAAAAAAATTCTCAAGTAATCCAGTCAGTTTCAGATGATTCATTAACAAGAAACTTTTATTTTTTCGTTAAAAATTACTGATGACTAATATAATGGAAGCTTGTATACATTTTGTTTTTACACAAACTAATTATATCATGTTTATTAAAATAACATTCTGCTCAGATATTAATATATTGTGGTGAAAAGAATTTATAAATTTTAGACAAGCATTTATAAATTTAAAAAAAACTCATTAATCAATATAATTATAAAAAAAATAATTTAGGGAGATAATATTTTGCCTTGTAATAAAAGATATTTCTAACATTATGTTTCAGACAATTCTTTCTTCAGAAAATACTGTGATTACTTTCATAAGGGACTAGTTAATAAGATATTTTGCGATTGTTATAAAATTTGCTGAAAAAAATAACAAGTGAAAACATTTCCAGAATATAATTGTTGAAGAACACACGTATCCTTTTTTGAAAATTTGAATGTAAGAGTTCTAAGCAAAAATATCACACAGTATTTGAAATATAAAAGATTATATGCTAAAAATGATATATTAACCTAAAAGATGATATGCTATAAAATGATTTATTAACTTAAAAGATGATATGCAAAAAATGTATTTAGATGTCGTAATATAATCTCTTATTCAGTTGTCAAATTCTGAATTTAGATGTGTGTAGAGTTAAGACAGAAACACTAATAATATGGATTGAACTCAAGACATTTATATGGATAAAATTCGTATTCAATGGACATCGTAATATTAAATATACGAAATTCATAATACAAAAAGTAAGGTAAAACCATGTCCTATAAAAGTTACCATACTTGTCACAAATCCATATTGCAATATATGTTTCTATGGTAATTTAAATACATAATTTAATTAGTATTGTATTGTTTTTATAAAATATTAATTAAGTATTGTATTTTTTTAATTTATGTGTGAAAAATAGCCCACAAACATGAATTTTTCAAAAAATATAAAACTGCACAGAAGAATATGTGTTTACTATTGGTATCTATATGCCACCCAACTTTTCTAGTGGTCAGCGGGCTTTAATGTGGATAGGGAGGTCCTGGGTTTAAATCCCTGTTCTGGCATGGATATACTTTCTCTCTCACTCTATCCTGTCTTTGTCCTTTCCTTGTATGGCTGCTTGTGCCTACCCTATTAACGTGTAACTATGACATGTGTGTACTGAGGAATTCGTACTTCACACCAAAAATATGGTTCAGTTGGAAAAGTGGAGCGACACATTGCCTAATGCAAGCCTAGTTGGTACACGACATCAACAGGAATATTTATATTTAAAAAAAAATTAATCATATAAGAATTTTTTTAAAAAAATATCTGTTTTAAATAAAAAATAATGTCTAAAAATAATTAAAATAATAAAATAATATCTAAAAATAATTCTATAAAATATCTATTTTAGTTAATTAACATATATTATTTTTAAATCTTCTTATATTTTATAAGAAGATTTGAAAGTAAAATAACAATTAACTTATCATAAAAAAATCAAACTTTTGAAATTTAGTTAGATTATTTTATATTTATTATTTTTTTCACTAATATATTTTCGCATTCTATAAGCAATTATAAATTCTTCTAAAATAAAAATATAAGAAAAGTCTTTTCCCAGAAATCCTGTGATTAATTTCGTAAAATATGTTGCTCATAAAAATATTATTAATTACTTAAAGATAACTATTTTAGGTAGATTTTTCAATAAGATATTAGAAATTAATGTCGTACAAATATAGTGCATTTTTTGTGCGTAATCAAAAAAGAAATTCAACATTTGCTGAAAATATCATATACAAGGAAAACCTTTAGTTTAAACTTATAATAATATATATTATGTAAAGAAAACATTTCTTACTTAAGATATGCTTCAGTTTAGTGCAAATATTTGAGTGGGGAAATGCCTAAAAGTTACTTATTTTAAGACCTCCATTAGTTCTTTGTATGCGATAACATTTTTTGTGTGTATCATTTTTAAGTTAATGTACTATTAATAAAGTATTTTTTTTTATAAATTATGAATATAACGAAATAAATTTTTAAAATGAGAAAGAAATATTGAACAAAAGGAAGCAGTAACTTTCAATGGATAATAAAAGTTGTTAAGTGAGAAAAAAATTTTGTCCTATAATATTTTCAATCTACATTTCTGAATACTTGTTTCCATAAAAATATCATAAAAGTACTATTTATCATTAACTTCGTTAAGCACTAGTATTTTAAACTCAGACAGGAAACACTAAATAGCTCAAACTTAAATATCTATCGTAGAAATATGTTGCTTCTATATAGATCCAATATCATTATATTTAACAAAAACTAATTTTTAGTTAAACAAAAAATGAATTTTAAAAATATAACTATTTTCTTTCAATTTTTAAGGAAATTAGATGCACATGACTCGTTACTAATTATTTCAGTTTTGATTAATTTTCAAATATTTATGTTCACGTGAGATATTAAAATGTAGTTTTACTATTCAATCACTTTAGAACATTTTATACACACACATATTGAGATAGGGAGATACTTACGTTAAAAATAAAATCTTCATTAAAGTGTATCACATTCTTTATAAAAGAAAATCATATAATACAGTGAATATTAGTTTTTTTTTCTTTTCTTTATATTAACTTTTAATTTCCTAAGCAAATAATAGAATGTTATTTTATGAATTATAAATCAACAAATAAGTGTTCCATTATATTTAGTGTAAGTAAAGGAATCTTTTAGCATTCCGAATGGTGAAAGTGAAAAAAATGTGAAATTAGTTTTTCCAAACTATCTGAAATAATATGATTCTAAAATAATAAATAATAAATGTGATTCTAATTTAAAAAATACTAAAAATTTCAATAGATTTGTAACCTACATGGCGGTAAGGTATTCTTAAGTTTAATATGTTTTATTTATAATGAAATTAAAACAGAAAGAGTAATTTTTAAAGACATAAAAAATTTATACATTTCATTATTTTAACAATATTTATAAATCAACAAGATATTGATCTGAAAAAGTATATAGAATTCATTTATTTTTAGGCAGACACAAGAATTTGATTAAAGTTTCTTGGAGTTTCCTTCTTCCTAATCATTTATCTCTTCTAGGTTAATGTCTACTGACACTTCTTCACGATCTTCTAGAACTTTTGTGTTGTAGTGACATCTCAAGTTGAATTTATGTGAGAATTAGTTATAACACACTAATTAATCCATCACTCTTACTTTGGGTTACTTTGCAAAAGGAATTTTTTGAGTTCTGGGAAAAAATTATAATTTAGAGATAAGAAGCGTATATTATTCTTTTGTAGACCTAGTGATATTTTGCAGTTTTCATGCTATTATAACTAAACACCAAGTTTCAAATTATCTTTGTTAAATATATGAAAAATCAGATATAATTTCAATGATGAATCATACGTTCATCAATATATTATTTCTCCAAATAAATTAATTCTTATTATTTGAAAATTATTGAAAAATATAAGAAACAAAACATTTTAGGTCAGAAAAATAAAAACTGTGTTTTATGTAATTTTTCATTATAATTTCCTGTTTAATAACACCATTTTCAACAGATAAATAGTTATTTGATTATAAATTAAAGGTGAAAATGTATAATTGATAATGCATAATAAGAACTTTGTTTTAAAATTTGATAAGGTTTTATAAATTATTTCAAGTATGTATTAATAACAAAAAAGTTAGAGCTAAGATTCATTAAACAATCTAAGAAGATTCTAAAGAATAATTCCTAATTCATATTTTTCGGAAATAAAACATACTTTCAGCAATACATATTTAAATATCTATTTGATCTTTAGAAATTATTCATTTTTGAAATCTTTTGTTGCTTTAAACAAAAGAAGATTAAGTATATTTCAATAAATTTGGAAGGACTTATCATTTTGAGGTGAATTATTTATTCTATAAATAGAATATATTGGGAAAAATTTCCTTATCGACACCGAGTTTTGTTGAAAAAATGTCCTTTTATAGAAGTAAATACATCATTCTTTATAATTGTAACTGAATATAAAGTTATAAGTGAATTCGAATAGCAAATAGTTATAGAAATGTAAAAGTCTAAAATCATTGATTTTAGGTTCCTCTAGATATAAATGAAATATCAATAATTCTGTCTAATTTGCATTATCAAATCGTATACGACACGTATACCAAATGTAGCCAATTACATTTAATTTGAAATTGTTGAATTAATAAAAAAGAAATTTAAATTAACATTTACCAATTCATTTGTATGGTGTTGGACAATTTCAATAAAATTTCATTGATTTGAAAGATATACATAAAACACGACGAAAACATCAGAATTATATTATGATTTATAATAATATTTCAAAATCCACATCTTTCGTAAGATATAAGTCATTATTTCTCCTATATTGCATATAATTCTGTACTTTCAATGTTAATGCAATATTTAAAAAATAATTATTATCTAAACATTTAAAAATTAAAATACTTTTATGGTTGTAAATCCCAAGGTATATGACTATTATCGATAAAATGTTCTTTTTGTTTTACCTTGAAACACGTAAGTATGGCATATTATCTATAAGGCGTCTTTAAAAATGAGGATTTGAAGTATAGAATTACTATTAAATTAATTATTATTAAATGCGCTGTGTAAAGTTTAGAAAGAGTGGTAGCAGAACAGATGAAGAAAATAATTGTAATATACAAAGTTATATACATATATATATATATATATATATATATATATATATATATATATATATATATATATATATATATATATATATATATATATATATATATATATATATATATATATATATATATATATATATATATATATATATATATATATATATAAATATTAAAATATACATATATATTAAAACCCAACTCCACTTTGAAGATTTTAAATTTATTCTCATTTTGATTGTCAAATTAATGATTGCCAATTCATCAATTTCTAAAATATCTATGCAACAAGGACTAACGTTTTTCAAACATATTTTGTTGGACTAGTATAGAGCATTTTCACATGTTTACATTATCATCACATAATAAATATTTAGATTAGGAAATTTATTGAAGGGCATTTTGGATTATAAATTACCTATCACATTTTGGGTTAGGCATTTATAAATGCAAAATTGTATTTATTTGCTTGTAAAGCAGAAATTTTCGTAAATTTTTGTAAATTCTCTCCAGAAAACAAGATATATTTTTAAATATTACGAATTGATAGATCTTTTTTAGGCTGTTTAATAGTAATCAGGTAGAAAGATCCAACATTTGATTTTCAAAAATCTTCTCTTAACCTTTTGTCTACTTTTCTACAATGTTTATTAGTATAGAAAGTATTAGATTAAATGATATTTCAATTGGTTTACAATAACATAAAGTTGCCTTTTTATAACCTAAAGTGTTTTCATGAAGTCTCTCTTCGAAGTTATGTTATAATGTATTTATTCACATGTATTTACATTTAATTTGAAACAAAATGGAACTTAAATTTTTGGTTTACATTTTCAATGGGAATTACAATATTATGAATCATAATTAGTTCATAACACCGTGTATAATACCTCAATTAATTACATTCCTTAATAATTCATGTGTAACATATGATTCCGTTTTTACAACTTCTGATATTATTGATAAAGGTATAGTACGTATATTTCCAAGTTTGCAACTTGTTATGTTTTCTGATATTAGAATATTTAATCTAACCTTGTGGAACAGTGTAATTAACATAAGAATAATTATTACTCTGGTGTTCGTAGCTTATCCAGATTAAAATATTTTTGCCGATCATGTTCTACTCATCATTCGAATAAAAGTCATCGTTAAAAAACAAAACTAAAAAATTTATTAATATATTCTTCACAAAAGCATAAGAAACAAATAGTTTCAGGTTAGGGAAATGACAGAAAATGTACTTTTTAATTAGAGACCAGATAAAAAAGTTAAAATTAATTACATGAAAAGTTGAAAATATTATAATTAAAATCAACAGTTATCGAATGTTTAAATATTCTTATTTAATATAATAAAATTGAAAAAAAGTAAAAGCAATAAATTGCACTTCGAAGCTTTTATTGCCCATTTTTAAAAGTGCTTGGATATTAAATGAACCAAATCTGCCTCAATAACAAGCAACAAGAGACATCTTTCAAATAAAAATAATGTAATTCTAAATTGAAACATATTATTCCTGTACTTTAGTAAAATGCTCTCTCTCTCTCTCACAAACACACACACACACGGGCGTGTGTGTGTATTTATCAAACATTGAATACTTAAATTTATACTTATTATGAATTATAATGAGATCCCTATAGATAAGAAAACTATTGACGTTTGAATAATAACATTATTCAGTTGTTAAATTATTCATAATCATAGTTCTTTAAGTGTTTGTTATGGTTTTACCAAACATCAGTTTTTTAAATATCTAAAATAGTTACAAAAGAAGCTTCGCATTGCAAAACCACTGCAAAAATATTTTGCTTGCAAAATCTAGATTATTTAATTGCTGCATTTTCTTTTCCAATGAAAACTGTCGGGATGAAAACACTTTTTTGTTATGTTAAAGCCTATAGGGATAAAGAAAAATATATTCAGCCAAAAAACAATTGCGTTATCAAATCCATTAATAATTTTTGGCTATGAATCGAAACTTATGCATTAAAATAAACTTTTTAGCTTAACTTTTGAATTTATTTTAGCCTTTTATTTAAATTTAAGTATTAATAACTTAAATTAAGAATTTAAGTGTTTTAACATGAAGGAAAAAAGTATGTTTATTTTGCAAATCACATGCTTCAGTTAAAATGGGTTCGTTTCACTTAACTGAAATGTAATAATCCAAATACCCATATGCATATTTGCTATGTTTTCGCTAATTATTTGTGTGAATGACTTTAATTATTTAATGCAACCAAGTGTTTAACGATCAAAAAGTAGTAACTTTTTATAGTTTAATTAAAACTTTTGCTAAACAAAATCTCAAAAAAAAATCCAATAGGTAGAAAGAAAATTTAACTTCTCGTTATTAATGCTTTAAATATAATAAATCAATGTGGATATATTTTATAAGAAAAATATATATTCTACTTATTTTTAAAATATCTATTTATTAAATTTCTTTAACCCTAAAAATTTTAATATTATTTATTTTTAATATTAAGCAACTGAATCCATAAAGACATTTTATATGTATTTAAAAAAAATTTCATATTTATGCATTAGAATTTTATAGGTAATAATAATAAATAATTTAACCTCATACATTTATTTTTAAAATATGTTTTTTTAAAAAAATATTTTTATAACTAAAAAATACTTGAAAAAATTACTTTCTGTTGTGAATAATTTTATAATTTTTATTTACATTAAAATTTCATTTTATTATTTTAAATATATTAACTTAATACATTTAAATTATTTTTAAGCAATATCCTGTATGTTAAAAATATCTACATATTTATCACCTGTGTAATTTAACAAATAGAATTAATTTTGATTTTATGTAAGACTTCGGAGATTTATGAATGTTTATATATTTTTGCATATCCAAATTTCTTAATCACGTAATTTTATTTACCTGCTTTCTTGGAACAAAGCAGAAGATTTAAAAAATTAATGTCTTACAAACTGTTATGAGAAAGAGAGCCTTTTAATCTTAGTTAAAAGTTTTAACAAAATTTTAATTAAATTTCTTATAAAAATAGCTTTAATTTCAAAAGCCTGTGACATCTATAATCTAATCTTAAAA
The DNA here is from genome assembly GCA_030067965.1 of Latrodectus elegans. Classification (NCBI taxonomy): domain Eukaryota; kingdom Metazoa; phylum Arthropoda; class Arachnida; order Araneae; family Theridiidae; genus Latrodectus; species Latrodectus elegans. Next base: position 86,850,480 of record CM057820.1, on the reverse strand, counting down.
ATAATTACTGCAATTGCATGAATGTGTTTATATTTTAAAAAATTGAAATTATTTAAATTTTATCATTTCTCGGAATTACTTGCAAATGAAAAATAAAATAATATTTGAACGGGAATATCATTTAAAGTCAGTGGATGATATAAAAAATATGAATTATTTATTCTAAGGAAAGTATCCTGAATTTTTGTTTTGTTTAACTGCATCATTCATTATACTGTATCAAAAATATTACAAATCGTCTTATAAAAATTGTAATAAAAATATATATAATAGGCTTAAAATATTGAATATTATAATTATAAGTCTAGTAATCACTAATTTACTACACTTTTCTGAGCATAAAATTTTGGAACTAGATTAATTTTTAGAAAATGTTTGCAGAACTGAATACTCAAATTTATGAATACAATACATATTTATGTTTGATTTATTAGAATGTCATTTTAGAAAGTAAATTTCATTCAAAAATGACATTATAATAAAACTTAATATTTATAATAAAATAAATGCTTTCATGAAAATATATGCTGGTTCAACCAATTATTAATACTAAAGATACTTCCATTATTCATCAAATATCTCCAGTTTTGGAGAATATTGAATATTATAATTATTGTTGCCAAATAGTAATTTATAAATTTTGGATTACATTCAAGAAAGAATGCAGATTAATATTTGATATTGCAATGTTTTATTAAATTTCAAAGTTAAAATGTCAATAATTTATTGTTTAATAAAATTTATGGTAGGATTAAATACAGTAAATATTATTACAGTGAAAAATCTGAATTAAATATAAAATACAAAGTAAAATTTAAAAAATGAGAATTAAATTCAAATAGGTAAACATGGAATAAAATGTCCTGATTAATTTCTAAACTGATATAAAATATTTAATAAGGTATAGTAAAATATTAATTTACGGGGAAAAGATAAAATATTTATTGAAATAACATTAGCTTATGAAAATATTCCTAAATCTTTCTAATCACATTGAATAATTAGTTTAATGCATGAATAGCATCAATTAAAAATATTCTTACATTTCAAGAGAAAAATCTATCTTCTAAAATATTGTATAGTTTTGTTCTATTATTTTTGTCTTAGATTTTCTTAGGAGAATTACAGTAAAAATAAGAGTCACTTATTTGAATGGCTAGAACTTGATTTAATACATTTATCATCAAATGTCTCTAACGTAATTAAGGCAAACCCGAATCAGGGACGTTTTTTATATATGAATTACATTATACTGGTATAAAAGGCAAGAAAAAAACATGACTGATGAAATATTGTGGGTATTTCTTATCAAAATGAACTAATTATTTTAGCTTTTAGTTTGTAGAAATGAACTGCTAAGAGCCTTAACTGAGATATTTGCTAAACTTACAGGCATTAGTTATGAACATGTGTGTAAAGCAAAATATTTTTTAATTTATATATTGTATCCTCATTTCTATATATATAACAAATATTACCTAATTTAACAACAAAATTATAGAAAATAATAAAAAATAGCATTATAATTTTAACATCAATTTAATATTTAATTAAATATACCACATGATTATTTGAGAAAGAAATTGTTTTAAAGATTTAAACTCAGGAACTCTTTGAACCATTTTTCCATCTGAATCACTTTTGTTTCGAATGGTATTCATTTGAATTTTTCAACACATTTTGATAACTTTAATGGAGTAGAGAATGTTCAAGAGATATTTAGTAAAGAACACATAAATTTAATTAATTAATTCTTCAGCCTTCTATTGAGTGATTTTGGAAAAAAAATTCAAATAATTAAAAATGGAGTTGTATCCATAATATTCACGATCACGATTGCTGCTGTCATATTCTAGTTTGTCATATTCTAGTTTCAAAAATTTAACGATTATATTATTTTTTAGATAATGAATTTATAATTTAAAATTTATAAAATAATTAATTTAAGAATCGAAGATTAATCAGCATTATTATATTTTGATTACTATATTCAAAATTCTTTTAATGAATAGTAAATTAAAAATTTGAGAATAAAATATTAATTGATGAATATTAATTTGTTTGAATAAATTGTTAAATATAATAATCTAATAAATTGTTTACTTGTAAGGAAAAGATAATAATTCATAAGTTTATGTTACTCAATTAAATGTAAGTTTATTAAGACTAAGGATTTTTAGCAAATACATAGGAACACTTTATTTAACAAATAAGTCAAATTTTAACACTTAAAAATAATATGTTCATAAGTGATATATAAACATAAGTTATTTCCTTTTCCTACATTTATTATAAATTTAAAAATGCTGAAATATTCATCTAAATTATGCTTAGCATACAGAATGACATTTAAATTGGCATAAAACAGAAACTACAAGGAGTTTTAATATAAAATATATTGATAAATTTTTAATGAAATATTAGTTTATTTAATAATTTATTAAAAAAATTGACTAACAGATTGTTTCAAGAAGTAATAAATAATAATTATTAACAAAATATACTTTTTTACAATTTTTACTCCTTAATTATTTGTTTATTTCTTTATATTTAAGTAAATCACAGAATAGCAAATATTTGTTAAAAATGGAAGATTATGTCTTACATATCCCTTATTTGATCATAGTAATAAAATATAATTTCTATTCTGATATTGTTATTAAATATAAAAGTGGAAGAAATTAAACAAGAACAAATTTTCAAAAAATGCATCAAAAATATAATGAAGTGATAATATGAAAACCCCTTTAAAATTCTTTTGAATAAACAATAGGATAAAAAATAAGATTTCTGATTCATTCGACTGTCAATGCATAAGTTGTTTTCAATGTTTGCGATTGGGAAAATATTTACTCCATTTGAGTATTTAAACTATAGTTCTGGATAGTACATACTCTCTCTCCTCCTTCATTTAAATTGATTTTCCTTTTGACTGAAGATTTGTTTTTATAATATTTAAAAATATTATTTCGCTTTTTTCACTTTATATTAAATCAACAAATGGAGTGATATCTTTTATTTTAAAACTAAAGGAAAGCAGGTAAAACTAACTGAAATGCATATAAGAAAGGTATTAAATAATTCCCAGTAATTAATGAATTTATTTCATAAAAAACTTAAATTTTTAATTTTTAATAATTATTGAAAATTGTTTTCAAGTAAATGAAAGTAGGTTTTTATTTTAAATCAGCCTTTTCCTGAATTGTCTATCGTGATTGTCTAATATGAATGGTTAATCTTCCATAAATTGTTAAAAACATTGCAAATACAATTTTCCACAAGATTTAATCATCAGATTTGATGTTTCCAGTGTATTTAAGTATCAATGTTATATTCTTAACAGTATAATTATCACAAAGTAATAGCTATAGTTTATACGCTAATAAAAACTGCAGTAATAAATATAGTAAATTCATAAAGTAATTGTTATTAAATTTTAAAGAAATAATAATTTTAGTAGATTTTTTCATTTCTTATATTGAGACTGTATTTTCTATTTTTGCAGGAGCTTTTATAATGCAAGTAAAAACATTAGGCGTTTTTTAGAAATATCTAAATCATGAGAGAAATTCATATATTTTGTGTAATAAGAACTTTTTTTAAAATGTTTCAAGATTATATTGATTTAACCTAAGATTATATTTGTAAAATGTAAATATATGTTTTATTCTTGTCAGTAATTTAAAATTATTTAAAAGTAAAAAGTATTATTTCATTCGAACAAAAACTTACACTATACATTTTGTAAATGTTTTAACAAAAACCGATTTCGAGTTTAGTTATTGACATATTGTTTGATAAGTTAATATTTTTCCGAGATTTGAATCAAAAGGAGAAATTAAAAATAATTTTAAATTTATATAACTATATACTTTTTAAAATATTTGAACAATTCACGACCCTTGAAATTTTTGGAGAAATTGTATATGCCCTTTTTTAGATTGAAAATTTGAATTTTCTCAAATTTAAAATTTTCTCAAAGATACAAGTCGTAAGTTCATTGAAGGAGTCATCATTGCAAATAATTTTTCAAATATAATTTAAAAATTTTACTCAAATTCTAATTATTTAGTTCCTTTTAAAAGCATTCCTGATTGCAAATTGTTTTGCAAGAAGCTGAATTGCGGCTTGTCTTTTTGAGAAATTATGGATTTTTGAAAGTTTAATTTTTTATTTCTCTTTATTAAATCAAATAAAAATGTTTTTTAAATACTTAATATCATTAGTAAAATGATTTAAGTTCTTAATATCATTAAAATTCTTAATATCATTAGCATAAATATTAGACATTTTAGGTATATTTAAAAAAAACATAGTCAAATAAAACTTGACTATGTTTTTTTAAATATATCTAAAACGTCTAATATTTATGCTAATGATATTAAGCGTTTCCTGTTAGACATTTGGGGGCAATAGTTTCTAATCAATGTTGAATCGTTAATTATCGCTGTCGTTTTCTACATACACGTACACAGAGGATTCAGCACAAGATGATATAAATATAAACTATAGTGCTGGAGAGAGCCTATACAAAGTTTTTCAGCATTAGTTTTACTGCTGGAAAGTATTGTGACAGTTTTGACGATAAGATTTATTTACCATAGAGATTTACTAGAGAATGAATTGTGTCACATCATTTTTACTAATAATTTATGTTAAAATAGATATTTGATTTACTAGTTTGATAAACGACATTCGAAACATCAATTGCTCCTACTTTAAGATTTGTCTTGAGTAACATTTTCCTTTTCAAAATGTTTTATTCTAATACGTAATCAAATCAAATACGTAATTTATAAAGCAAAGGGTACTGATATTGATACTATAAATGAACTTTAATACCTCCACATTATTGAATATCTGTAATTAATTGAAAAACAAATAAACAATAAATTCAAATGAAAGAAAAATTCCTATTTATTTCTATTTCAGATTTGATTGAGAAAAATACATTTATTTAATCAATGCAGGATATTGCATTCATTCAGTTACGAATAAATTTCCAATCTTTAATGACATTTCTCTGTGGAAACATGTTAATAATTTGAAATTGCTTAATAATTAAAGCCAAGATATATAATTCAAAATAAAATGAATTCATTTTAAAGCATAAATAACAATTATAAATTCCTGAAAACAATAAATAACACTTATGAATTAAAATTATATAATTTTTTAAACTAATAAGTGAATATCATTTTGAGAATGTTTGATTAAAATGCCTATGAAAATTAAATTTTGATTAAAAAAGGTTGAAAAATAAATTGAAGTTATATGATTTTAAGAACATTTCTGCCTAACATTAAATAAAATATTGATAAAAATTAACCCTAATGTTTTCCTATAAATTTTGTATGTTTTGCATTTTATTGAAGGTTCATATGTATTTTAATTAAAATTTAAAAAATTAGATTTACATAACCCACAGACTTTGCCTTGTAAATAGTATAAAAATAAAATGTTATACAATATAATATTCATTATTTTATTTCAAATATAAAATTTCATGAATTATTTTTAATAAAATAATATTATATTTATTTATTTATCCATCTTTATGAAGACGTTTATTATAATCTTGTAAAATTAAAATACCATTTGCAGTTCATTTACATAACTAGATTAAATTAATTATGTAAAATATTTTAGGCAAATTTTAATTATTTGATAAATATCTGCTTTATTTATTACTTTACTAAAACATCAATTTATTTTATAACCATCAAAAGTAATGATTAATTATTAACAATGATCATATTTTATTCAAACATCAATAAAGCAGCTGAGAGTAACATAGATATCTTACTCAAAAATTAGATGTAATTTGTAAGCATTTATTCTAAATTAGAGATATGCACATTAATCAAATTTATAGATGATTTTGATATAATAAATACTTTTATGAAGTTTTAAATCTAACTTTAATTATTTGTGTTGTATATTTAATTGATTTGTTATTTAAAACTTTATAAAAGTCTAATATCTATGTGAGTGCTGTTTTGATTTCGGTAAATATACTTAATGGTATCAAATATTTTATCGCTAATTTTTTTTATCTATAAATGTGAAATTTTATTCATTAAAGATTTATTTTTATGTCATTAATGAACTTTAACAATTTATTTCCATTCTGATTTCAAATATGTAAGTAATCTATACTATTTTAATTTCAATTCAAACAGTAGGAAAAAAAAACAAATATAAATTACCGTGGATAGTTTGATTGCAAAAAATTTAAATTTTACTTTTTCTCAAAGTATTTCATTATTTTTACACAAATACTATTAAACTATATTATTATTTTGAATTATAACATACTATGAAGCAAATAAAATACAAAAATATATAAGAATGAACTCATAAAAATATTGTATATTCTGTACTTACGGCAATGATTTTTTCAAAAACTTATGCAAGTGATTAAGTGAAAATTTCAGGCAATAATATATATGAATAATATATATTGATATATATAATGGCAATAATATACATATACATATATATATATATATATATATATATATATATATATATATATATATATATATATATATATATATATATATATATATATATATATGTATATATATATACATATATATATATATATATATATATATATATATTATATATATATATATATATATATATATATATATATATATATATATATATATATATATATATATATATATATATATATATATATATATATATATATATATATATATATATATATATATATATATATATATATATATATATATATATATATATATATATATATATATATATATATATATATATATATATATATGTAAATATATATTATTGCCTTCCCTTCACGTTGAAATTTTAGTTTAGAAATGTTCTTAGTTGAAATTTTAATACGGAGTTTTTTCTCAAGCTAAAAAATTAAATTCTTTAGAATTTTACTCTGAAATTGTGTACATTTTATCCTATTTTACAAATTACATTCCTATGATTTTTAATGTAAATAATGGAATACAGTGTTAAGATGAATTTGCATGTAATCAATAGGATAAGCTTGTATATAAAGATAATTTTTATTACAAAGGAAACTTTATTTCAAGATTGTGCACTTTTGAATTTTTTGGATAGATAAAATAGAGTAACTTTTAAAACTTCTGAGTAACGTATTTCAAGGAAAGAAATTTTAACTTATAAACCAAGGTTATAGTTTCATTGAGAGAGAATTATTATTGTTCACAAATTATGGTTTATTTTACTACATAACACCTGTTGTTCCTTAAGGTTCAATGACCTGTGTCTACTGCCGTAAGATGATTTGAGTGAAATACAAAATTACCTTGTTTTCTGCAATTGTGGCCATAATTATTATTATAATTTAATTTAATATTTTAATAGATGACATAGAATATTATGATGTAAAAATTATTGAAAATTATGTATATGTTTATTGGTATTATCACTGAAAGAGATATAGTAAAATTTGTTAAATATTACAGAGGTGTTAAAATAATTGATAATAAATAAGCATGAAACTATTTCTTATTTCCTAGGGAAAAATAGTTTAAATTAAGTATCACATTTAAAAAAACGTATTAAGTACCCTTCCTACAAAATAATGGACACAAAATCAAAATTTGTAAAGTCATTACTAGCTGGATTTCAAAATTTACTTACTTTCACTTTCATTTGACAGATACTTACCTTTCCGATAGTTTAAATTTAGTAAAGATAAATTTCTGAAAAAATTCTAATTAATATTGCTAGTCTCAAAAACAGCATTTGTCAAAGTGTCAATAATTTTTTATTATAAAATACAAGTTTTTTATAATAATAAATGAATGTCTAATGAATTTTCAAATTTTTCTCTGTATTTGACACATGATGAATTGAACTGAAAAAATTGCATTCAATAAATTAAATTTTACAAAAAATTTAAAAATTCTTAAAACATTTTTCTTTATTTTCCATGTACACATAGAAAACTTTTAAATTAATGTCTGTCATCATACAATTATATATTATACAGACATTAATTTTATTTTATTTATTTTTTCAAATAACTGAATACATAATTATAATTTAGAAATAAAATATTTAACTTTGAGACTTAAGAACTTCAATTTAAAAAAAAGGAAATATTTATTTCCAAACAGAATGTATTCTAAATTTGCTCAAAATGTTTGTATATGGAAGTATAAATTAGAAAAAAAATTATTATGTAAGATATCAAGAATAATCAAACAATTGTAACTGCAAATATTCTAAAATATATGACTTTAAATCCAACTTTAGGTTGGAGAGTAATGCAATAAATTTAATAACAAGTGTTTTTTACATTTTTAATGTAAAAAGAATATTTTCTACATTTATAAATTTATTTATGTTTGGCATGTTATAAGTGTTTACTTATTATATGTCTTTATGTGTCAACAGACTATGTTGCTCTCAAAAGTTATTTATTTTAAGTAAAAGTTAGGGCAGTATAGTAAAATAAATTATACTTAGTACTAATATTAGATATATTTGATAAAACAAAAGCCCAAATACATAAAATCTAATCAAGCAAGGGAATTCGGTAATATTAAAAATTGCGTAATGTAAAGAATACATAGACATAGAAACGTAATTTTGAAATTAACAGTTGCTGTTTTTGTTATTAATGACACTTAGATAAGCCAAGCTCAATAAGCCTCAGCTATGCGAATTTAATCTTTCGTTTAATAAGAGCACTATAAAGGTGAAGGTACGACTTTTGCTCTTCATATCCTCCGATAGATGACGGCACCAGAGGATCTACTCCCTCAATTTCGGCATTGATCTGAAGGAGGATTAAATTTCCCCGGACCATTGCACCCATGGTAACTGCTCAACGACCGACCACAGGATATCGCATGTACTCGGTGGATCTTTGGCGGTATTAACTGTGCATAATATTTTAACTGAAGAAAAATGAGTATATTGAAAACATTCAGAGCTTAACTGATGGGGAATATATCGACTCAAATAACTTCTCCGCAAATTGTTATACTTTAAAATGGTTTGCAATTATTTTGCTGAACTGGATTGTGAGAATATTTCTGGTAGAAGAATATTTTTCTTTTAATAAAACAATATTATACATTTCAGATGCAACATTCTTTTTACATTATAATAACAGCATCATCGCAAACAAAATCACCCTTGTTTTAGAGAATCAAATATAATGGATGACTGAAATAGATTGTAGATATTTTATTGTTGTGTAATAGGTTTTGCAAAGAAAGAATTTAGATCAATAATGGTTATGATACCATGAAGAATATGCAGAATACATTATCTGTGTTATATGCAAAATATTCTTGCCTTTACTCTTAATATTATGAAGATGGTTACAATCTTTTCAATCAATCTAATTTCCTGTTTGCATTCTCGGATTTTATCTTTGTATGGTTTCTGGTTTGTTATTTCCATAATGGTGAATGATTACTGGAAAGTTGTTGTTTTGTTGATGGTAAGAATTCAAAACTACACAGTAAAATTTCAACGTGAAGGCAATTCAAGTTCTCTAATATGAACGTTTCTTTTAATATATATATATATATATATATATATATATATATATATATATATATATATATATATATATATATATATAATTTTTTAATTATGAATTACTATTATACTGAGTATTAAAAACTTCTCTTGTACTCATGACTCATGATGATGATTCAAATGTTTACAACATTATGCTTAAAAATCATTTTATAATAAATATTCAATATTTGTTCAACAAAAGAAAGATTTTCGAAAGAGAATAAAATATTTCATTATATTTCATATAAATATTATATATTAAATTTAACATTGATGGTTTCTTCAGCATATATTATTATATATTAAATCAGAAAGAGGTTTAGGTGAAAAACATTTAGAGAAAATTTAAATATCGCATTTAGTAAAAATAAAGTCTATTGCATCCTGATTGACGTCCTCCTTTTCCTTATGTGAAGATAGATTCTTGATTTTCAGACGACATATTATGTTGACTAATGACAAATGAGGCACGTAAATTAGAATAATTTCCCTTTCAAGTGAATGATAACTCTAGTGCTATACCAATAGGACCCTGCTAACAAGTTTTGAAGATCCTTATTCTGGGAGGAAATTACTCTTTCACCCTAGAGAAATTCACATGATAAAGAATTGAGCTAATTGTCTTATTCATGTTTTTGGGTATCAATATTCAGATCTTCTAAAACAGATTTAAGTCAGTGATTAACCAGTGATAATAAAGCAGTAAACAAATAGATCAAACTTACGTATGCATAATTTTGGGATTAAGAAGTTATTAACTTTAAAAGAACAAATCTTTAGGTGTTCTAAGCTGAAATATTATATATTATTTATTAAATATTTATTTTTAACCAAATTGTTAAAATCCTGTTAAAATTCTTGACATACATAATTGCTTATGTATTCTGTGACAGTATGGAATGAAATGTTAAATTACGATTATAACATATTTAAATTAGCAGCATTTCAAAGATTAATTATTTTTTATTTAAGTTAAGATTATTCGAACAATTTTTTAAGTATGTATATTGTATTTGGATGGTGTAATTCCCTTTCATTTATTATTCCAATGAAGTACAAAGATTTATCTGAAAGAAAAACTGGAATATTGGCAAAATATTTTATTATAATTTTTTCCAAAATATTTATTATATCAAAGAAAGGACGTTTCAGTTGATAAAAAAACTTATAGAGATTTATTATCAATCAAATTAATTACAGATTAATTATAGAATAGAAAGCTATATATATTAATTATAGAATAAAACACGGGCTATTAGAAAATTGTTCAAATAAACAAACTGATATGCATCCTTTCATCAATACAAGAAGTATTAATAATAAATTGGAATTTTATATTGAATCTTACCAAATTCTCTCCTTAGTTGAGATAAAAAGGAATATTTTTTTAAAAACAGGAATTACAGGCAAAAAGAAGAATTCAATATAATTTTTTTAAAATTGCGTACATATATAGGTTTGCTTAATTAAGAGAACCAAGCAAATTTATTTGAAAATATAGTTAATCTGGGATATAGCTAAAATGTTATGCAATGTAATTTCTCAATCAAATGCAAAGTAAAAATATATTCTCATTTCTTGGCCCTACCTCTATTCTTGTAAAAATATTCCTTTACAAATGACTATCCTCTTAGGTTTATAGGTTCAACTTTTAGGTTTTAGGTTCAACTTTTAGGTTTAGCCTCTTAGGTTCAACTTTTGAATACCTAATCTTGTCTTACAAAAAATCGAATTTAAAATTTCGGAATTAAAATAGTTGAAATATTTTAATAAAGGGAATTAAAAATTTTAGTTTCTCAGTCTTTAAAACGATTAGGTTAACAGATATTTTTAAAATACATTTTTTTACTTTTAACTTTTCCATCATCTCTATCTCTAAAATTTATTATCACATCTCTTTTATTAAGCCAGTCTAATGTAAAACATATTTATTGTATCCAAAAGTTTGATTTAAAATAAAATTTATTACAATTTTAAACACTTAAATTATATTTCGAAAAATATAAAAAACTACAAGCCTAAATTATTTAAAATATCTTTATCCAAATTTACTTTCAAATATTTATATTTCTAAGGAAACTATTGCAGTTAATCTTCTTATATATCATTTATCCTGGAATCCTTCATATAAATATCAAAATACAATATTCCATTGGAACAAAATATGCCATTTCTAAATCATTATTGCTTAAATTTAAAGCAGACATCTTTACTTGAAAACATTATTGATGCCTGCATGGCTGAAAATGACATTTCAAAAAGTGAATGCATTACAAATGATTTATTGAGAAAAGTATTCGTGGAGAGAATATTTGCTTACTGGATATTTTCTATAGTTATTACTTATGACGTTTTTACATTTATATCGATGTAGTATGTTTAAAGTTGGTAATATTTAGCTGTAAATAAATATATAGGCTTCATTTCGAAACTTGTATACGTTTCCTTATTAGTATTTATTTCTTCTCTGACAGAATCAAATGTGCCAAAGGATACATGAATATCTTAGAATAATTTACAATTGTGTTTTTGTAAAAACAACATATAAGAAAACTAATATTTAAAAAATTAATTTTATTGATAAGGTTAATCTCATTATTTTTTAATTAAGGTTCAAAACATTTGTGTTTTTAATTCTGATCAAATGAAAATTAGGAGGCAATGAACCCAGTTATAATAGAATAAAAGAGTATTCATGTTTGGATATCAAAATTGTTGAATAGTATTAATTAATATAAATCTTAATATATAACTAAATACTGAATAATAATAAAAAACAAACTATTCTTAGTTCAGGTTATAAATACATAATTTTTCTTAATATTTAATGGAGCAATTTTTGAAGAAAACAGTAACGTATCAATAAAATTTCAAATTATATTTCGAAAAATATTATGTAAAATATATTTCAATTTTCAATATTTTTAAATACAACAAGAAAAATTTGCTGAATAAGATTTTCTTTTTTTAAATATATATGTGCAGGGAAATACTTTCTCTACAACCTAGACTATTCAAGAATTTAAAACAACCTTCCTTTACAACTTGAGCCATTTCTGTTGAATGTATAATGTGATTTCTTGATTTTTTTTTATGGAATAATTTTCCAGCTGTACTTGAAATGGAAATGGAAGCTTATAAAAATATTTGTAATATTAAAATCAGAAATCGTCAGTTAAACTAAATAAACTTTCAAATTTACTTTAAAATATTTCACAAGTTATAATTTTATTTTTATTTTCTTAAATAACCATACATTAAATAGCACAGAATTAATTAACTAGAATTAAATTTTAAATTATTGTAGGGCAAAATATATTAAATGTAAAATCTTAGTTTGTTTTTAATTTTGAATGCAAAATTATATTTTTAGGTATAGTTGAATTTATTTCCTAAATAAGTTTGAAAATGAAAGTTTAAAATATAATGATGAAAATGAATGTTAAAATAGAATGAATGAAAATGTAAGATAAAATTGTTAAAACTCGTCATTATTATTATTATTATATTTTTTTGGTAATCTATTGATTTTTGTCGAAAAAAATTTGAAACATACAACTTTATAAAAATTATAAAAAATCGTATGTAAATATTGTAAAAAAAGAAATTCGTATTGCTCAGTTACAATGAATATAAAATGTAAATTTATAATTTTTCGTTATTTTGAACTACAGATAAATACTACAGTCTAACATTAACTTTTATAAATATTATTAAAAAAGACCAAAATCCGGAGCCTGCTAAGTAACATTATTTTTGATTTTCACCGGCAAATATTGACATTTGTCATGCACAAATAGTGATTATTTATATACAAAGATTTATCTTATAATTTTAATTTCAGGTATTATAAGGAATTATAAATAACATATACATAATTTTAAATGCAGAAATGTGTGTGAATTTGAGGGAAGGAATCATTAATCTCTTGGGAAGTTTTCATAGCAATGCAATTTTTATAACTATTAAATTTGAAGGAAATTTCATTCTTAGAATCTGATGTTATATATAGGATAAGCAATGATCAATGTTGCATGCCGTCTTTATAATGATAGCTGATATACTTGGTTAAACAGTGAGAATTTATTTTTAAGTTTAATAAATAAGGAATTTGAAAATTCTTCATTATCCATGACATTAAGAACAATCCCAATTGAATTAAAATACGTTTGCAATGCTATAATATCAAAGATTATTGCTAAGGAATCCAGTCATCATCTTAATATTTTTTAACAAATACTAAAAAAAATGATACGTTTTATAAATGAAGATTTTTGAGAAAAAAGGTAGGTTATTAAACTGATTACTGCTTAACTGAGAACTGACCATTGGTTACATAACAATATTTTTTTTCAGTGCGTTTTTTCCATTGATTTTGCTTAGGAAAGTTTATAGCATTACAACTTGATTTGTAATACACACATTGCACAAATTGCAGATAGTTCACAAGAATATGAAAATTGAATGCGAAAGGAAAAATGACAAGTGTGAAAATATCATGCATGGTCAAGCATTATATGTAAATGATATCTGATTACTCCGAGCTTGCGCCAAAACTATGAGACCGTATAAAGAGACATGACCTGTACCGAAGAAAGAAACGTATTCACAATCAGTCCGTATAGTGCTCAGTGTCATTAGGCATACGAAAGACAAAAAGGACGCATGTGGATGATGTATTATGTGATACACATATCGGTCGCTGAAATTTGGGCGCACACAGATGGCATTAGCGAGGAATTCTAACCTATGTCTATGAATAAAGTGTCAGTAGAAGCTACAGTGCAGGTCGCATTCGAGTGACAACGACAATTTAGGACCGGTATTTGGTAGTAACCACCAAAAGAAACAGATAGAGCACAGCAGTAGATCAATCGCATCAGCTATTATCAACTACAGTACGACTATTTTTAAGGTAATTCTAAAACAGACGTTTAATACGTTTGTAACACATCAGAATTTATAACGCTTTCAGTCATGTAAAATGTGCTTCGTTATCCTCAATGTTTAGTCTGGAGTAGAGAGCATACAATATATATATATGTATATACATAAATGTTATGCGTTTAAAGTTACATGTAATGGATGTTATTACTTTATATTTAAAGGTTATTGATGTGTTTTTAATCAATTTCACAAATTATTATAAGTTAACAAATAATCCATCCAATATCCAATACGAGATTTAATTTCAACATATATTGGGGAATAGAAATACCATTCTAATTATAGATGGAAAACATGATTATCTTAGTTATTATACATAGCAACGGAAACTAAAACAATAAAGAATAGGAAAAATAGAATGTATATAATGAGAATAAACGCGAAATTTTTTTATCAAATACGTTAAAATATATTTTAAATATAACATTTATTAATGCCCAGTGGCACCGGTGATAGCATGTCTCATACAGTGAGGCATACAAACAGTATCTTCTTTCCGAGTAATATGTGAAGAAAGAAAGGAACAACAATGCCCGAACTGGGTTCGAACCCAAGACCTGCTGCTTCGAAGTTAGGAAGGCTTGTCATTTCGCAGTCAGATGGCTTGTGTTATTGCATTAGTTTGTTAATAAGGATATAAAAAATGTAATTAAGCCCCAAAAAATTACAAGAATTTTTTTATTTGTGAGAGATTTAAGTATGTAAACCTAAATGAAAATGTTTGAGAAATTTACTCGTCTTGTTTTAATCATGTTATTGGAAGACTAAGTCAGTTTATGTTATGTTTGGTCTGATCAAGAAATTTCTTAAATATTTGATTATTAATCAAGTACATTTACCATCACTATATCAGATAAGAATTCATAAGCATAAATCACAGGCCGTATACTTCAAGCATACAAAATCAGAATTTATTATTTTTCATAAAATGTATACATGTAAATAGTGAATTTTATTCATTGTTGAATTTAAGAAGGCACACAATTAATAGTAAACGTCATCTTAAAATTAGTAACAAAATCTAAAATATCTAGGAGTTTGTCAACTAGAAAGAGCACTTTTTCATCACATATTTTTTAATGTTTTTAATCAATTAGAAATTAACTTAAGGAAATTGTCGCTTGAATTAAAAAATATCTTTTATTTCTTACGCTTCACACATTCAAATCTATATACTTTTATACTATCATATATGTTTATTTTCTGTTATTCATTTATCTTTCATATGTTTTCACAACTTCTAGAAAAAAACTAGATTTCAAACATATTTTTCAAAGAAATATAAATTTACTTGCTATTTGAAATATATTGGATGTATTGTACTATACTATACAAATTTTTATAAATAATTTTTCATTTTATGCTAAAAACTTTACATAATATAAATGTGTAAATTTCTGCTCGAATTTTAATATCAAAAAATTATTGCATAGTATATATTTAATGCTTTTAGAAAAGAAACGAAATATTCTCGCTATTGTATTATTAAAAATTCACGTTTTAATGATTGGGAAAATTAAGCGTTTCCAAATGTGGAATCTTTTCTTTCTCATTCATTTTACTTCTATCATATTGTTGTGTGAAATAAAATTATTGAAATTTAGACTTATTGTTTCCAAAATGATTTTATTTTTGAAAAATAAAAAAAACATATTTAAATTTTTCTTGAATTGCTTAAACATATCCATAAACACCAACCCATTTTATAAAAAAAAGTTTGCAATGGATACAGGACATTTGGGAGTCATAGAATTTTCGTTGAAATGTTTCAGTGAATGGGAAAATAGGTACCATTTACCTTTCGAATCATTTCATTGGTAACAGATGGTGTGATCTTTCTTTTCGCTTTGGAGAAAGCAGCAGCTGCGTTTGAGATCAAGTCCAATGGGAACCACTGAAATATTCCATTGATACTAAAGTATCCCATTCTCAGTTTCGACACGTACAAGAAAACATATTCGAAGCCATATTTTTCATAATAGTCGATTTATAAAACTCTTTTCAATTCCAGTCGCTGAAATTCAGTAGGAAAAGTACATTAACATCTTTACTTTTGTCATTTTAAAATATGTGGCCAAAAAAAAATTAACAGATTTTTTTTATTTGTTATTTATACTAAGATTTTCTCAAGTTTGTAATTAAAATTCAGTTTAAAATAAATGTATCATAAAACTGATGTTCTTATAAAAATTAAATTAAGACTTCATTAAATGGAATTATGTAATAATATTAATGAAGATACATTTTAAAGCACAAATGAATTTCTTCACTATAATAACTAGTGTAATTAATGACTTATTAGTTTGATGTAACATCAATATGCTATTTTATATGATACGCAAGGAGTCTCTGTCTCTTTGTCTGAAGTATAATAATTGTATGATAAATGATCTTACTTTACAAGACAATTAATCAACGGAGATAGTAATAAATGAGAATAAGTTACAACAACTCATGCGAAATAGTTATAAAGTTCATATGATTTGGAAAGGACTGAATAAACAATGCACTGGAATAAATTTTTTATTTAAATAACAGTTTTTATTTTTCATTAAATAAAAAATAAGCCTCTTCTTCATTAAATCGTATTTTTTAAAATAGTTAAAGCATCTATATTTTGGAGTAATGGATTAACTATATAGAAATCCGACTAAAGAACCAAAAATCTCTTTTGTGTAACTTAAGATAAAAGTCAGTAATTCATTTTTACAATATTATAATAGAGGAGAACACAGCATATTAATTTTGAGATATTAATACACTTATGCATTTTAATGAAATTTTCATTTTTGCAATAAATAAGTAAGATGATTCATATATTATTATGATCATTATTTTAACAAATATTATAAATAAATTTAAAATAAATATACCGAAATCATTTCAGTGGTCCAAAAAATTATTCAAAAAATTATATATGAAAATTAATAGTTTTGACTCATATTATTATGAAATTAAAGATTCCAATGGTAATTTAGACTTTCATTATTACAATAAATAATTTTTTATTTGAACAATCATGAATTCATTTTTCAAATAATGAATGAAATTATTGTTTTATACACTGGGATCCAAATGTAAAGGAACAAATGTTTTTTTTTTTTTTTTTTTTTTTTTTTTTTGCAATTTAAAAATTAATGAATGAAGAAGCACCAAATTTGGATGACACATGCAGAAAATAAGTATGCATTGATTACAACATAGAAGTTCACTTAAGAAAAATATAAATGATTTACAAGAAAAAGTAACATCTCTGGAAAGCTCCATTCTTTGAAAAAATAATCACAGTTTTATTTGGTAAAATGTCAATGAAGAATAACAAAAAGGAGCTTTAGTAAGGAGTGTGCTCACCTCTATATAAAATAAATCTGCAGTGACGACTTTTCACACTTTCTATTGAGCTTTCAATAACCAAAATTTGAAGCAAAGTTCAGACAAGGAATAATCTGTTATCTATCTCTCTATCAGACACTGGGGGTGGACTTAAACAGAAACCCATCTGCCCAGATATCTCGAAGATCATTTGCATCTTTTGCAGCGGGAATTGATTGGGAGTGTGACTACGTACTCTCTCTCTCGTTGGGTTACAGGAGCTCCTTCAGTTGTCCACGTCCAAAGTGCTTCCGTTGGTGTGGCGTGGGTATGGAGTGGAGGGTACCAACTCAGGTGTGACTTCGTCACCTGAATGTGGTTCAATGCTACTAGGAACTTCGTGATGGATTGAATTCCAAACCCATTAACCTAAATGTAATGTCCGGGGTTCACCTGCACTATAATCTATATATGTGGGGAGGGCACACAACGTGTCTCTTGTATAAAGACCTGCATGGTGAATACACTTTCTCATCGTACTAGCGTTATTTTTCTTGCTAATGCTACAGAGTGGTCTGACACTAGTTATGGCACAGGAACGCTTCTTCTCCTTCAGGCCAAAAGAGCTGTAAAATAATCTTCTGCAGGTGCTGTAAGTCATGATGGGCCTGAAAATATCTTCTGGATACAAAAATCCTTTCTTTGATATTGATTCTAGAAATGGTGAATCACACGGAGAGACACATTAAATGCACAAAGCAGCATCAGTTTATGACATCTTAATTTCTATCTATAAAATATTTTAATTTCTATACATATAATAATTTCTATCTTCATTTATATAAACTGAAAATTTTATTGTTGGTGTATTTCTTATGGTGAACTTCGGAAAACATGTTGTTCCTTACATCTTGGTAGCCAGTGTATTTATAAAATGCTTTACAGGATTCTTCTTTATATACAGATTGTTTCCATTTACATAATGTTAATGTAAATTAAGAAAATAGGAGCTAAAGCTATTCTAAATTAACTAACTTATTATATTTCCTAGAAAAAATAATTTTATGTGAATTTCTTCCATCTTTCTTGGGGAATAATATTTTAACTTTTTTATTAAATCAAAATTGATTTCACGAAAATAAAGATATCTATTATTATTGTTTGTACTATTAAAAATCTTTATACATTCTATTAAAAACTAATTTTATTAGTAAATGGTATGACGAAATCTACGTTAAAATGTAAAAGAAATATTTGTGAAGCTGTGATATTTCAATATTTTTATAAATAATTACTGTATCAAATTTAAAATGTCTGTTAATGCGAAAATACTTTTAAATATCTAATTTTTAATTAAAATTGCAAATTTGTTATTTTAAATTATTTGTAAATATTTATTAAAAGTTAAAAAATATTGATGTTTATAGATAAGAATATTTTAAAACTTATTTATAGTATTCAAATTTCAAGATAAATTATTAGTTTAGAAAAATATTGAAATAAATATTAATTTCTATTTATTCGATGTGAAAAATGATATTGTTGTTATCTGTTTACCAATCTAAACATGAATTTTTTTTAATACTCTATGTTTTATTACATATCACAGCATATTATAATGAAACTTACATTTACTTCTGATATTAAAATTATACGAAAATGTTTCATTAAAGATATAATCGTTTCATTTGAAAAAAGAAATTAAAAAAGAGTTTAAATTTTAAATATTTTAACAAAAATAGTAATATTAAAAAGAAAGTCCTTCACATCACAATAAACATAGTTATTTACATACAAAACTAAATTTCGCAGAAAGATTTCCAAATATCTTTTGCAAATGTTCTAAATTCGCAACACAGATTACTTTATCCTACCAATTATTTTAATTATATCTTGTAAATTTCTCTACCAACCCCATGTAGCTAATATGGTTCATTAAAATCGAGTATAACGGTGCTCTGGAGATCATTATTATTCAATGTTGGTAATTATGAGAAAATTGGAATATGATCTACCAATAATGAAGGGGAACATTCGATACATGAATTTGGAATGTTTCTTTTACTAATGAAGCATGATGTTCTAATGCAGCTATTTGTCATTCATGAAAATTGCTGTAAAATGTTTGATGACTATAAATAGAAGATGAGTTAAATAACTTACACTTACATCGTTCAAAATTGCCAAAAAACCTAAAAAGTTAATTTGAGAATAAAGTTATAAAATAGTAAATATGTTTTGATCTTGTATGAATGTTAATTTTATAATAAATTCCATTTATTAACATTTCTGAAATATATCGCACTCATTTAGTTGTAAATAAGAAATCATAAACATAAACATTGTGCTTATAGTAATTTCAAATATAAAATTTTAATAAAAAACGAACAAACGTGATTGCTAATATTAATGCACAAAAAATCATTAAGCATTTTATATAACACGATTATGAGAAGTGTTACTGTTTATATATTAAAGTGTGTAACAACATTTTATAAATTAATGGGAACAATTTAGTTTAAAACACTTGGAAGTAGCTTATGTCAGATCTTAAAACTAATTTGAACTCATTGGTAAGATATCAAATGAGTTTTGTTAACTAACTCACTGATGCTTAAACCAAACATTTTACTGCAAACCTTATAAAAACTCAATACTTCTCTGAAATGCATTTAAAAAAATAAAAGCTACCTCAATTCGTACAATCCTTTGCTAACTTAAATAACAAGATATTTTTGGTCAAACAGAATGTATTAATGTTTTTTACCAAATGATGATTATTTATTTATTTTCCTACATGAAGAACAAAATTAAATATTCAATAATGATTTGAGAGAAAGATATAAAGGAAAATTCAGGAATGAATGAAAATATTTTAAAAGGTAATTTTCTATCTCATAATATTTCTTAAAGGAGTAAAGTCTTCTTTCTAGTAAGGAGTAAAGTCTTCTTTTCTAAAGGAGTAAAGTCTTCTTTTCTAAAGGAGCTCAAAGACTAGCCAAAGACTTAACTATAACAGCTATAAAAAATAAATAATTTTTTCTTTACACAATCAAATAAGATGAATAAGTTTAAGTTTTCTAAAGTTATAGCATACATAAAGTGAAATATTACATCTATACTATAACCAGATAGATATATTACCTAAATCATATGCATTACCAGTTAAGTTCCAGAAATTTTTCTCAATCCAAAAATTTAACTATTTAAAATCTAGATAAAATATTATCGTAAATATTTGTTGCAGAACATCATATGTCTACACAGAGAAACCAAAATTTGAAAATTTAAATAAAAAATATACAAATTTTTCTGAAAGAAAAGCATATATCAACTAAAAATCTTATTGAATGTTTTGTGTCTGTATAAATATTTGACTACAGTTCATAAAATTTAAAAAAAAGGTGAAATTACAAATATTTATATTCTAAAATCATGGTTGTGCTTATTAGTTATCTGTAAATGTATAAAATATACCTTCAAAAAATACATTTTTTATTTGATAAAGAAAACTTAAATTTAGATAAAATATCACGTTATGAGAGATGATTCAAACATTATTAGTCATAATAGTTGATTCAAGACTATGTTAGAAATTTGAAACAAATTTTCCGCCATTTACGTAACAATATAAATGTTTAAGATAGAAATTATATAATCTGGGTTTACTTATTTTTGCTTCTTTTTGGTTTAATATAACCATATGGAAATAAAATAAAAACAAATTAGCTTATTTGTTTGTTGATTTATTTAGTTATATCATTCCTCTTAAAAACTTCTAATTCTAAAATATTTAGGTGGCGATTTTAGGATATATTTAACGAACATATAATAAATTCAAAATAAAATGCTCATTTCTGCAATTAAATTGTTGTTTAAAGCTTTGATCATAATTTCATTTTTCAAAACAGATAGAATTGAGTAAATGTATTCCAAAAATGTTGTACAGCAAGTTTCTTACAAAATAAGACATTTTTTACATAAAGGAATAGGAGAAATTTGTACTCTCTGTAAAGCATTTAGTATCATCAAGCATTTTCACAAAAATATATTGATGTATCTTGCTATTTGGAATGAATTTTTCAATTTGATTTTCAGTTTAGTTTTTGCTACTCATCGTTGAAAAAATATTAGGCATTCATTAAATTGTCATATTCTACAGTGTTTATGAAATTTAGGAATTAAATGTGCAGCATATGATCTCCTCGACCGACTTCAAATTTCAAGTAAATAGAATGACACTGTATTTTTCATCACTCTTCCAACATTAATATTAGATTCTGGTTTTAAAATCATGAGATTTATCCCCAACTCTCAAAAGAAATATCTCTCATCCAGCATACATATTTATTTCCCAAGGGAAGAAAATATTCGTTTTCTTTAGAATAAGAAACTTTCATCTCTCGTTTTATAATACATTTGACTACCTCCGCTCAAATAATTCATTTGAAAATGAGTTTTGTGTATACTACAAGTCACTTTTTAAGGATTGGCATATCTAAATTTGAAAAAAATATATTGTTTTCTTTACTGTTTTTTTTAATTAAAATGCAAGTGTATTAATGTGCACTTATCATAAATATAATTCTGTAAGTTTGTCAAATATATATACATACATATATATATATATATATATATATATATATTATATGAGAACATATTTAATAGAAATATCAAAATTAAATAAAAAAAGTATTCAAAGAAAAAGATTAAAATATCTTCCATTGTGGAAATATTATTGTGTATATCAAATAAATATAATATAGGTAATTATCTCTTGAAACATTCATTTAATTAAAGTATTTTGCTCAGTCTTAAATCTTGAATCAACTCTCTTTTTAGGCCCATGGGAATTAAAATTAATCGTTTATATGGAACTACTATATAGAAAGAATATACCAGGTAAAAGGTAAATGTTAATTTCGGGAAGGAAGTTACGACTCTTGTATTTAAAAGATTTGCCTGTTTGATATAAAAAAAAACTTTTCTGGGTTTTCTCTCTTTTGATACTTGAATATAGTTATAATTTATGAAAAATACTGCTAGAATGTCCTTCTACTCATGATAATTAAAATTCATTAGCCTTAAGCAATTTCGTACTGTCGAAATTAAGCAATATGCTAGATTCTTACGTAGAAGAGCTATAAAGCTGGTTACAGGTTCAATACCATTTACTGCTTAGTAGATACTTAAGAGGTTTCTCCTTTGAAACATGAGGATACTACCTACTATTTGCGTCTTTACTGATATCTATGTCTAATTAAAAAATGTAAACAATAAATATCAATTAAAAATAGGATTCTGATGTCTCATTTAGGCCATTAAATCTTCTACTATGTGGTGTCAAATTACTAGTTTTTAATAGTAAGGAAATTTTAAATTCTTTTACAGGTACATTAAAGAAAAAAATTGAAAATCCGTACAAAAATATCAATGTTTACTAATCAGATTAAATATTTTAAGTTTAAAATAATAAATATTATATATGAATATTTTTTGTTCAGTGATTTCACACTAGTGCTCATATAATTATTTAATTCAATGTAATTTCACACATTGTTTACAAAAAGATTTTACTTTAAGAATATATATCGAACAACAATATGTTTAGTAATTCTAAGCAGTCCACATTTAAGAGTCTTAAGATTATAATTCCTAGCATTTGTGTAACATATTTAAACGAAATGGATATTCAAAATACAATTTAATTTTGAAAATTATATTTATATTTTAAAAATTATAATATTAATTTTATTGTCCAGAATAAATTTTGGAAATATTATCAGACTAATCTTAATGAACAATTATTTCAGGGTCCCAAATTCTATATCAAAGATTAATTATTGCTTTAAAGGGAGCACTCTGTAGGTAATTTAAAATTTGAAAACACTTGGACATTTTATAAAAGTTCTAAAATGAGAAAAAATGAATTAATTTTACAAAAGCAAGACTTAAAATTTCTAATTATTAATTTTAAAAACCAGAAATTCAATTTCAAAAGTGGTGTCAAATTACTAGTCTCATCATTACTAGTACATTAGATCATTAACTAATTGAAAGCGAAAAAAAATATACATATATATGTATATACCAACATATATATATATATATATATATATATATATATATATATATATATATATATATATATATTATATATTATATATATACATATATTACATACTTTAAAACATTTTTTTGACACATATTATGATATAATTATAATTAATCAAGTAGTTAAACTGAAAATTCTGTCATCTTGATTTAATAATCCTATCTAATATTATAAGTGAGTAACATTTCCTTTCCAGAAAACATTATACATTAACTATCATACTGAATTACATTTTAGGAAATGATGCATTATGTGTAGATTACATCTATCAAATAATTTAATTTAGGAAAATTATAAACATCCATAGAAGTAATTAAGTTTCACAATTTATTTCTGTATATTTAATTACATACATTATCAAAAACTATAGGATTTAGATTTTGTTAGTTTATTATATTTCTTTATGCCCAATATTTTATTTGAAATATTAATATTTTGATTTTGCTTTGCGAAATGTCACCAAATATTCTTATATTACATTATAATATTTAAATTAGAAGTTTAAAATAAATGTATTGGATTTTTTCATTATGGATATTTTTTCTTATAATTTGGAATATTTTTATTTCATAAAAGTTTATTCTGTATTTATGGAATATATATATTTTAAAATTAATTATTAATGATTTTATGAATCTAAATTCGTAAATAATTTCAAAATAAACCAATTTGATTTCATTTCAATATGTGAATGGTATATTCTGTTCGTGTAAATGCATTTACTTATTTACATTGAGAGAATTATGATGTTTCAAAGGAAAAAAATTGTATGCTGTACATTGTGCACCGAATAAGATAAAAAAAACTAGTTTTAATAGCTTTTTAAAAATATATAATTTTTATGAACATTTTGATTTCTTATTTAATATTAGCATGTATTGCAGTATTTTGTTACCTCTTTATAGCTTTCTATTTGTTTTCTTAAAAAATGTAATGCATTAAATTTTGTAAGATGTTTTTAGAAATTTATTTTATGTTTTTATGTGAATTAGAGTACTATTTAACGCTATTTTACCAGCAAAAGAAACTTCAAATGTAACTCAATTTTTAAAAGAAATATGCCTCTAGATTTTAATCTTCTTTGAATATATCAGTAGGAAGGGAAAAATATCAAATTTTATGCAATTGCCAACATCTACTTAGTTAGCTGCCATTCTTTATTCCACTTCACTATTTATTCCACTAGCTTATGAAACCGGTAGCTGCACAATAAAAACCATTTTCGGTTTTAAATTTCACAAAAGTGAATTCATAACAATGCTCATTGTTACTTTTATTGAGCTTAACTTGTGTTAAATTTCTTGTACCCAAGAACATTAGAAAATGATATAAGCAATTTAAGAACACAGAATTCAATCCACCTATAGATCATCGAAAATCATATAAAAATGTAGAGAGAATGGGTCAGGGTCTCTATCTTTGTTAATATAAGCTCCTTTATCTGCCGAATACGAATTTAAGATTTCTGCAACAGATATCAGGTATATTTTACTTTAGTGTGTATTTAAATAATTATAAATCAGAAAACAATGAATGCTTGCAAATTGGGCAGGCAGGTCATGGAAATTTTTTTTTTGGAGTTTCTTGACTTTTTTTTTGAGAAGCAATTACAAAGTAATAGCTTTCTGACATGTTTTATGATTAGTAGGAAAATGATTATACCGGATAATGCCATAACAAAGAGCTAGTGCTTTAAAGTATACTGCACAGAAGAGCCATAGGAGACTATTTAGGATTAGTAGGAACACATATAGTGCCTAGGTGAAGCCATTGATGAACATATTTAACATCTTTAATTTTGCTTGACTATTACTATCATCCATGTAATATAAAATTAATTTTTAGTGTTAAATATTTTTCATGATATTTTCATTCTGTGTTGAATTATATATTTATATGAGGGACACTGCATTTCAAAGTTTCACAATAATGCTTCCATTCTCGTTCGGTACATAAAGGTCTGTAAACCTCATATAAGGATACATAGTTTTATGCACTAAAAAAAATCTCAAAATTTACTAAAGTTTGTAAAATAAATTAATTAAATCATTAAATACGAAAGTTTAATGTGTTATATTTATTTTTATTCTTTAAAAATTATGTAAGCAATGCAACAACCTTTAAAACAATAAGGACCATCATCACATTAATATATATTTTACTTATATATCTCAATGCAAAATTGACTTTTTATTCACATTTAGGTTAGTCTTTGTTAACTATTTTACAATAGTGATGCATTTCTAATTTAACAAAATTCTCTGTTGCTCTATTTGTGAACAGCATTGTTAATAGGAAATTCAAGTATTGTATCTGGAATTGAGCATGTTAATTCCCCCCTCATAAAACATTGTCGTTAATATATATAATAACAAAATGTCACATTTCATTTCAGCAGCGAATTGCTTAAAATGGGCAAGTAGTTGCTAATGTACATTTAAGATGCACTCATGGGACTAAAGAAATGCTTCTTGAGAAATATTTAGTCAAATTAACTTTATGTCTGGTGCAATAACTTTCAACTTATTTTAATGGAAGTGATTTCATGAACATTTAGAATGACTTTATGGAAATTTATGTGTCATCAAAAATGGCAAATACATTTTGAAATTTGTTTCATATTGTTTTCCAGCCACTCAAAAAAGTTATATAAACTGCATTTATATTTTTGTTAGAAAAATCATTATTTATGAAAAGATGTTTAGCACAAATGTTTGCATAATGTTTAGTTAAAATACATAATTTTTAGTTCACTTTATGAATACTCTAAATTTAATTATATTTAATAACTATACTAACTTAGAACTACGTGTTAAAATTGTTTTTTAAAGGAGGTATAAAGTATAAAGATTTAATGTCATTCATTTTCCTACCTCTAATTTCGTAAGACTTTTTGTATTTTTGTAAATAAAAATATGCAACTACAATAACCATTAATTTAACTGAAGAAACTATTATGTTTGGATGTGCTATATAGTAAATTCGTAAGTTTTTCATTTAAAATATGCTAATTTATGTTTATGTTCACACAATTGAAACAAACAAAATTTACTTCAGAAAAGTTTAGTGTAGTAAAAATCAAATGTGGTGTTTTGTGCGTTAGAAATTTATTATTTAGCTCACAATAAGTTAGAATGTTTGCCTTAAAGTTCTTCATGACAAAAAATTTCAAATACACTAAGAATTCCTATATGATATAAAAGGCATATCTTTTATATGATATTTATTACAATAAGATATTTAGCAAATGTGCTAAATGCAAGTCCATTTTGCTTAAAATATCATTTTCTTCCAACTCAGAAGTACATAATAAGATCTTTTTTAAGTAAATGAACATATTTTCTTTTATAAGCCATTTGTTTTACAAATAACATTGTTTATTATCATCCATAAAAAATATAAATATTAATAAATGTTTGGTCAACATAAGCAAACGAAATTTTCTGTATATATAAAATCCATAGTTGATTTCTTTACCAAAATTATTAGGAAATAAGTATTAAGAAAAGTGATTAGTACTAACTGAGGCATGCACCAACTTATAGCTAATCAGAAATCAATCAACACAAGAAATAATGGCATATGTTTAGCACTTATGTAGAATTTAACATACTTTGGTTTCCAATACAGTTATTTTTAAGAGTGCAAGTTTGTGCAATTTTTTTATATATATATAAAAAGTGGAAATTTTTGAAATATGAATCTGGATTTTTTATACGAATACAAAATTTTCTAAAAACTATTGGGAATTAAATGGAATCTTTTTCCTTTTATTTTGGAAACTCTAATATAATTGTGTGTTGATTTAATTCATTCAGGAATAAATTTAATAGTTTGAAACACTTTTAGAAAACGATGTAGCCATTAAAAGAAAATATTCAAAATATAGTCCACATATATGAATATACAGTAGTCTATTGGAAGCATATACTTCTAAATGTTTCGTTACATTTTTAAGATGTATGATTAGAATATACATAACAATAAAAATAGTATATAATTTTTTATTATTATAATTAATTTATAAAGCCATTTCAAGTTTTCGACGAGTTCAACAATTTGGGGCATTAAAACAATTTACTTATTTTGTTTCAAGGAATAATTTCGGCATATAATGATATACTATTTCGTATTCAACCAGCCCTAGATATCTTAAACTTCTTATGTATTTAATTTGATCTCAGATATTAATTAAATTTTCCTTCTTAATTAAAGAAGTTGGGAGAAACACATGCATTTTTCTCATTTTAGAAAATAATTGTGGCACTAATTAACTATTCAGAACTAAACGCTATCGCGTGTACAATAAACAATTACTAAGAAATTTCTGACCCTACTATAACAGATTTGCATAAACTTTCTGATATCATTTATGTAACGTAGAGGTTTACAGAAGTAATATATACTTATCAAATCAAACACAGAACCATAAATAAGTTGAAGAATTTTTACTTTGTTTTAGTTTAATTCAGTTACTAATGAACTTTTTTTAGTTTAAAAATTCACGTGAAATTTTATCAAATTTGCAAACGCATGTCTCATGATGCTTTAATTTGTAACGCATTCCATTATATTCTGTATTTTAAATACATATTTCTTATGTATTTTTAAGAAGCATTGAACTTAGAAACAAAAATTAGTTCACTCGTAATGAAGAAGATGGAAACGCAAAATAATTAAACTGAAAGTTTTATTAAATAGGAACTCAAACATTTTTGTCATTGAAATATCTCATACATATTTTTCTTTTACTATTGAACAACCAAATACTATTCATGATGATGTAAAATTCTCTGATGATATAAATATTCAGTAATTGCACTTTGCTGTCAAGAAATACGAGTACTTCTAATAGTAATTAATTTATATATTTTCTCATTGTTTATTGTAAGAATTTTATCATTTTGCTTAGTAGGTATTTTTGTAAAATAATTATATTTCATGTTTTGATTGAAATCAAATTTTACTGATTATTAAGATTACTTAACTTATTAAACATGTGCTTAACCCTCGGAAGAGTTTGAGATAAAATTTGATAAGTAATTATGTTAAATTATTACAGATGAGATTTCCATTTAACACCAATTAAGATGTATTAATGTCAACATTATTTTTATGAAATGAAAATAAATTTATTTCATTGTATCTAATAATATATATTTTGAGTTTTTCTACTCATCGTTATTTAATTATACCATACTCAAGTTCACAATTATGATTACATAAATTTAACAAAAATGTTATGTAACATACATGAAAATTTTATTTCTCATACCACAAAAAAGTCACTTTTATTGTAAAAAACAAAGTCCCTTATACAAATAAACAAATAATTATTTATAGATTAGTAATGTTTCATACCTAATTAATATTACTCATGGTACGTTATTTGCTTTTTGAAATGCCTTTTTAAATAATGAAATTATTTGTTGAGTTAATTTTGTAACTACGATACATATATATATATATATATATATATATATATATATATATATATATATATATATATATATATATATACCTCTCTATCTCTATATATATATATATATATATATACATATATATATATATATATATATATATATATATATATATATATATATATATATATATATATATGTAATTTGTTCAACCAACTAAGATCACATAACTAGATTAAAAATAATTCAAATAATAGAATGATAGCAAATAGTAAAAAAATACTTTTATTTATTTGTATTCCTCCTTTGTTCTAACTAAATAGAGTTAAATAAAATACAAGCTAAGAAAACAAAATTATGAATCGATCTTAAATAAATACGAAAGTTTACTTAGATAATATTTTCTGTCTTTCAATCCATATGACATAAGAATCAATAGGGCTGTATTTCTAGTTCAGAGATTTGTATTCTACATTATATAAAGCTTTGAATAATGGAGTTTTGGAAAAGAAGTATCCATCTATAGAAAAAAAATTTACAAAATTTGTAGTATTTATTCAGGCGAAGATGATTCATCAAAGAATAAAGAGCTTGAGCAAGCAATTACTCGTGATGAAATATATCCATATTTATGCTTGAAAAACTAGGTTAATGGTGGACTTCAGATAAATAAAACAGTTTTATATCTTTGATGTGTCTTAAGCTTTTTTTAACAATGAAATAAAATAAAATATGATTTTTACGCTTAATAAATTATTTTTGGTACTTAATAAATATATTTGTATCTATTAGTGTGTTGAAGATTACCTGAAGTTTTATTTTTCATTTCACCAAAAATAAAACTTTAAACTAAATTTAGTTACGGTTTCTCATAAAAACAATTTGTCTTGAATATCGAGTCGAGATATCAGTTTTTAGGTACAAATTTCTTTTCAAATAACAACAAAATATTGTTTTCTTATTTTTTTATATTTAATATTTTAATAATCACCATTAGTGGGAATGTTTATTGACCAAACACTTTACGTTAAAAAGAAGTAGAAAAACAAACAGACAAATAGAAGAAGGAATTTTTATTAATGTTTTATAAGAAAAACTAGTGTAGTATATAATATTTGATAAATTTCATCATTGAAGAGTTTATGCGTGTGATTCTTGAATGTTTTATTGAGCACATTATTTTAAGACTTTCAATAGCTAATGTCTTATAGTTAAAAAATAATATGATTGAAGAAGTGATAGCGATAAGTACTTATGAATTTATTTTCATATTTTTTAAAAATTAAATTAAAATAATTTCTGTGTTTCATTTTTTAGAGATAATAACATTAATGCTTTTACTATTTTAACATTGAATCATTGAATAAATTTATATTTATATTATTTTCAACTGTACAATAATAACTTAACTAACACGATTTTAAATATTTAATAAATTTCTATTTCTGTCGCATTTTACCATAGTATTAACTGAGACATAGCATATATATATATTAATAAATTTTATTCTCAAGTTTAACATATTTGTTTAAAATATTAGTTGAATATCAAAAATAATTTGCTGAAATGAACTATTTTGCTTAACATTTAAGGAAACACAATCTACTCACAAATTTCTTATTAACTAAAAGAAAAATTGAATTAAATAATAAATTTATTGGAAATTCGTAGGTAATGCTGATATATTTAATTCATATTAATTTTCATATGCAGTAATATAATTTTCATTTAAAATCTAAAAATTCTTTCTTGATTCTTACTTAAATCATATCCGTCAATTGAGATTTTGTAGACAATTTAACATTGATTTCTATCTTGATATCTTTTTACATTATATTTCTTATATTTTTTAAAAAGAAGATTATTTTACATTATGCAAAAAAGACATTTAATAAGAATCATCATGTTTTGATCAAAATCTTTTACTTTATTGTTTTTATATGCAAAATTATAAAAAATGTTACAACTTTGTCTTATAAACTGAAACAATTTATATACATATGTATGTATTTATTATATTTAATTTTTTATTCAACAAATGTTATAAATTATTATACGACTTGAACATTAACGAATGATTTCAGATAATATTTGAATATTCAATTAAAGATGTACTAATTTCCTTAAATTAAATGTAAACAAAATTTGTTCCAAATGTACAAGTTAATATAATTAATATAATAAACAAATATAATTAAGTATAAATAATATATGTGATGAAAACAAATTAACTCTTAATTTCTAATCACTAATACGAGAAAAAATTCCGAATCTGAAGTTCTGCTTTAAGAAATTACAATTTTATTTTTGTTTAATGTGACCCCGTACATACATTCTAAGTTAAAAACAGTTTAAAACAACATAAATTTTGCTTCCAAATAAGAATAGCTGAAATTAGTTATTTAAAATATGTACTACATTTACCTCAAAGTGTTCCAGTTTTCCAGCAAATCAATTTTATGTAAAATTTTGAATTGCCTTAGATTAAATTGTGAGTTAGAAATACTAATAATAAATGTTTCTCAAGAATAACTACAAATGATATTTTAAGTAGTTCTAAATTTGTTTAAAGATAGGAGTATCATTAGAACATAAATATTTAAATATAGTAGAATAGTTTGATCTGAGTTTAAAATTTTAAAAGGATATAAAAATAAGATTTATCTATGTAATAAAACATTAGCTATTGAACTCCAATGTTTAAAACTGAAGACTGCTAATTTAAATAAGACCAAATATTATATATATATATGAATTGAGCTTTCGTAAATAAGTAAAAAACATAGTTTAAATGGATAATTTATATAAACTTGTGTATTTGTATCAAATGTATTTAAATATTAATAAATTAAATTATATTTGTCATAAATTATTTAAATTAAAAAATTCTCATAATTATTATTTAATTTAACAGTTACTTAAATTCCTATTTATAATTACAATTTATCTGTGAAAATTATTTCCTTAAATTTATAAAATCCATAATTTAAAAGCGTTTATTGGGAAAAGTAAAATTTTTTAATGATGGCACAAATGACAGTATGAATATTTTAATTCGCTTAATTTTTAAAATTGAAAAACAATTTTCTGGATTAAGAAAAAGTTATTAAAATGAAATAACAATTATTTTTTATAATTTTATCTAACATTTATGCATAAATTGTTTCATCTTTGGCAAAGAATTTTCATACTTAATTAAGATTTTTCATCAGAACAACATTTCTAACTGTCTTGAGTTTGGATAAAAATAGTGGGAAAATGAAAATATTGCATGCTAATTATTAAACTTATAAAACACTATTTTTATATATTTTAATTAATATAATTTGCTAATACATCAAACAAAATTTTTCTTAAGATTTCAAACTATAAAAATAATAATTTTCTTCGCTAAAATATGATGTCATTCAAAATATGTAACTACTTTTCACTTAAAAATTGAAAAATGCTATTTACAAACACCTTCTAAAATCAAACTGATTTGAGTAATCAGTGTTTTTTCATTTGTATTTAGTTCTAAATTTTCAATTACTTCTCATTACTTAAAATTCATTTATAAGTATATAAAATATATCAGCAATATTTAGTTACTATAAGTAGGAAATATTTTTCTTTCCTAACTTTCAGGGGATTTTTTTATTCTAATTAAAAATATTTTCTATTTCTGTCTGATGAGCATGCATTAACCCATGATTAAATTTCTTTACAATTTTGAAAATAACTGCAGAGGTTTTTGATGATAGTTTTAATAAAATATCTGAAAACTTTAAAATTGTTATATTTTCCTCATAAAACTTCAATTTTGATTTTATTTCATTAGAAGTTTGAAATTTTTACATGAGATTAAAATCAGCAGTCATCAGCAAATATTCGCTTTGTTAATATTTTGTTACTTTTATACCTACATTACACAATAACAACAAATTTCGAATACAGCACACACACACACACACACACACACACACATACATATATATATTTATATATATATATATTAGTAAAACTTTAAATATTCGAAAATATTCATGAAAATTTGCTATTAAATTTCTATACTATTTGAATGATGTTGCAACAGAAAATTTTCAAGTTATTTTAAGTCCCATATTTAAATAATATAAAATTAATTGGAATAGCAAAAATGATATAGGAATAAAAAGAATGATATTTCAAGCAAAGAATCATAATAAGTTAATTTTATTTGAAATAGATAAAAAAAAAGTTATAATAACAGTTAAATACAAAGGCTTTTATCAAATGCTCATTTATTAACTGACTCTATCTCCTTAGAGAACGCCAGAAGTTTGAGATTAAAGTTTCAAGGAGGACTTTCCCTTTTCATAACTTCCCATTTATCTTTATGAGTTAATGTCTACAAACTCTTTCTCACTACGGAGGCACTTTAGCGTAAAAGCGATGCTTCAAGTGGAATTTGTGTAAGAGTTTGATGTGTAACACTAATTTATCTTTCAATTTCCTATTGAATGGCATTATTATATTCATAAGTATTACTATAGACAGTGAATGTTTTTGCAATTAAATTAAGATTTCTGTGAGTGTGTGTGGCAGTAACAAATCTTTCAAATTTATATAAATTTAAAGTTTATAAATTCAAAACTATTACAGTTTGAGCAAATTTGCTTTTAAGCATATAAATTATAAATATTTTCAGCCTTTACGGTATTTATAGCAGCCTATGGTGTATTTAGTTTTAAAAGTAAGGAGTTCAAAAAGAGATTATATTTGAAAAGCTGTTAAATTAATTTTTAAATTATTTTAGAACACTTTAAAATGTACACATAGTTTATCTACTAAAATCTGATTTTTAAAATAAATTTTAGATAACGTTCTGAAATTCTTAATTAAATTTATTAATTTAATGAGCATGCATAAGTTATACATCATAAACTTTATTGATTATTTACTTTATGAGTGAAATAATCTGATTAATTACCCAGTAATTTTACAAGTGTTTTTAATACTCATAAAGATCAAATATGCCAAGTTAAATGTTTGCAAATGAAGATATTTGTTTACAATTCAGTGCATACTGTTTGTTTAGATTTGTTGGTTTTCTTATTAATAAACTCTGGATTATATTATTATTTTGAAATAAATCGACATATTTCCAAACACAGAATTACTGTGAAGTATATAATTATTATTTATAAAATCACTAACTTTACTGAAAATATTATATTTTTCAACTTATTATTGAACATTATGCATTATAGTCGTTATAGTCATAACGTAATGAATATACACTTTAAATGTTACCACGTGTTTGTTTGAACATTTATTTTAAACTAAAATTGTTTTTTAAGTTCATATTTTTATACATGTTATGTTTATTATGAAATTTTCTTCGTTGTGTTCTGCCTTACATCTAAAGAATTTTAAAATAAAATTATCAAATAAGATAAAAAATGCAATAATTTGCAATCGTAAAAGCAACATCTTACTCTAAATCGTAAGTCTATAAAATTGTATCAAATGAGAAGTGTAATTTTCATGAAATTTAGAAAAATGTATGAAAATTCAATTTTTGATAAATATATTAAAAATTTTTAAAAGACATAAAAATATTTTTAGAAATAGATATGCAAAATAAACAGCTTAGATTCACATAACATTCAAGATTTTTTTAAATTTAAAAATAAGTAGTTAATATTCATTTGCAATATTATTTATTTTCTTTCAACACACACAATTTATTTTAACTCAATATAAATTATAGCATTTGTTTTTAAGATTAAAATGTGATCTGGCAAAGTGTTATATTTATTATCGGAACGCATTTTAAACTGAAATTTATGCAGAAAAATTTATTTGAAAATATATTTTTTATAATAAACAATTTATATTCATACATATCATTTTCAGAGACTAAAATACTGCATAAAATGTATATTTTAATCGACATAGTTAAGAATTTATAAGTTAACATATGTATTGATAAAAGTGTAAATGCTTGTTTTTAAACTTAATGTATGTAGAAAAGTATTTTTGATAGTACTTTGATAAAAAATACTAAATTTTAGGGAAATATTTATTTCATATGTATATGTAGAATTTGTATTAGAATTTCAAAGTAATATTTTGATACTAAAATATAATACTATAGTTCTTGATTTTAAAAAATATTAACGCAAAGAACTACATTATGTATTATCGTGTTATGTATTTCTAAATTTTACATTTGTGAATAATCATGAAATATTTGTCAAAATATAGATGAAAGATATTAGTAAGAAAATCGTTAACATCATCCACTTTTCGGTAAAACTTTAACATAATTTTTATCCAAACATTTTACATTAATTCATTTTACCATTCTAAAGAAGTTATTATTTTTTTCCATAACTTCTCAAGTATTCATTCTTAATTTCTTTTATGAAAAACTATTTCACTATAACCATTTACTCTCTTGATTTGTTTTGCATTTTTCTTGATTTTATAAAGAGTCAGTTGTTTATTAATTAACAAAGAATTCATCATCATTTAAAAAATTTCTTTTTGTAAAAAGGTACCATCTCAATTCTTTGTATCATTTTTGTTAATGAAATATTCATCATAATTAACTCCAAGAAAATATGTTATAAAAATTAATACTTATCTGTTAATATTATTCAAGTTATTACAGAACAATTTTCAATTTTTTTAAGAAATATTTTAAAACTTTTATATTTTCTAAATTAAAATAACTCGTATTAGCAAATGAATCAGGTATTTTATAAATGCATACTCAGTCAGCAAAACTCCATAAATTTTTGAAAATACAAATAATAAATGAATATGTTTTATTTATGATTATATAAATGGAAAATATCTCTTAATGAACCGTGTATTAGTTTAAGACTTCTAAAATTCTGATCAATGTAATTAGGAAGTTCGAAAGAATAATTTGACACTGTAATATTAAGGGTTGCAAATTTTATTTTCTTATATTTGTATTATAATGAGTATTTACGGGAAGAATATCCCTTCTATATAACATAAAATGTCTTATCAGTGAGAAATCTTAATTTTTGATACATTATTACATAATTTGTTTTGGTTTCAATAATATAATTCCTAAGGATAAACTGCTTTGTTACAAAGCTGAAGAGGGGGAAATTTACTTTAATTAATACTTATCGAATCAACTTTTCAGAGGCATAAATTTATTATAATGCCTTTTGTCTAATTATCCTCATCATATTTAAAGTCGTCTTCTATCTTATCTCTTCAATCAGAGTAGTTAGTCATAGTCCATACGATTAATCAAATATTTATTTATAGATCTATTTTGTGAAAAAAACAGGGATTTCAGTTACATTGAAGAGAATTTTTATTGAAAATAATTTTTGTGAAAAAAACAACATCATCAACATGATACACTGAAATAATTCATAACCGCAAATTTTGTTAAAAATACAGTCTTGTTAAATTACTTTTTAAATGTAATAGAAAATATCACATATAAAACAATTAATACGATTATTGAAATTATCATAGTAAATTATTTAAATAAAACGATAGATATCATAACATATAAAATAAGCTAATATATGTTATTTTAAGCTAAAATTTAAATAAAGTTAAATTTAAAGACAAAAAAATAAAATAAAACTTAATGAATAAAGATTAATAAAAGTAAATCAAATTTATTTGATAAATTAAATTGTTGGAGAAGAGATGGATAGAAGAAATTTACAAATTTTATTTTATATTTTTATTTGGCTTTAAAAAATTTAAACCCGTGTGTTTGTGAAAGCATAATGAACATTTTTAAAGTAAAAGAAATGGGATGAAAGCAAAAGTTTCTAGAGGCTATTACATTTGAAAAATTATGCGAAGAAAATTTATGACACGATGGCTGTAGAAATATGTTTATAAATCTAAATATAATAATAGATGTTTTTAAAATTCTAGATACAATAGATGTTTATAAAACTGTAGAACTAACAATATACACCTAAATAAATCGAATAAAATATGTTTTGTTAAGAAGTATTGTTTAAGTTAGATTTAGATAATTATTTTACCTTTATATAATGCCTTTAAAAGATGCTTAGCTAATGCTTAAATCTCATAGAAAAAATACTCGAAGTTTCATTTATTTTCATAAACTATGGTTTCATAAATTTCCAAGAAAATTTGCTACATTAGTTAAAATTCTTAAAAACTTACAATTAAATTAATTTTATTAAAATATTTGAATAATTTTGTATTTATATCATAAAGTATTAAACTGTATACATTTAAAACATATTTATATATAGATCTTAAAATAGTTATAGTATATATTTAAGATCAAAAAGAATTTTATGAGTGACAATATTTTTCAACAAAGCGAGAAGATAATTGGATATTTAAAATATGCCACAGGGTTTTTATAAATATAAATAATACAAAAAAGTACCAAAAAAGTGAAAATGTTTTTCTGGAAATTTTTCCTTTAAATTTATGCTAATTTTTGAAAATAAAATGAATGAAATATTTTTTCAATTATGCATGCAAATTTTAAGCATAAGTTTGTTGAATTCTAATAAATGCTCTTTAAAATAAAAATAATCCAATCGATTAATTTATAAGAAGCTTATTCTTAAATGTATCAACGACAGAAATGAGTACTACAAATATACATAAATGTTTGAAGTATACATGAAAATATTTATATCTTTTTAATTAATGATTTAATTGATTAAGAATGATAAATTTGAGAAATTAGCTTATAATTGTTAAATAAAGTGAAAGAACATATTTTTACAAAAAATAGTAATTCAAGAAAAAATGTGGTTAATTTTATTTTGTTTATACTAAGAAAATTCTTTGGAAATTTATGAAATTAATATCCATGGTATACTAGTATTAATTAGCAATGAATACAAGTTTAAGTTCTATTTTTTAGCTAAATACTGTATCTAATGCAAAAATATAAGTATTTTTGGATACTGTAACGTCATAAAATTTTCATGCAGGAACTATTAAATTATTATAATATATAATGAATAGTATTAGAATTTATAATAATATTAAAAGGTTGAGTTAATTTGTTTTTCTATTATTTATTGAAGTAATAATTTGAAATAATTGTCAACAAAAACTAATGGATATATCCATTATTAGTTCTTATTCACAATTATTTAATTGTTGATAATTATTTACTTTTTTGTTTATAATATATACTCTTTACTTTTAAAAACAAAATGCTTACAAAAGTTATTATTTTGGTTATTTTCTTTTATTCTTGTAATAAAATGGAAATATAATATATATAAGAGAATGATTATGATATAAAAACTACATTATGATATTGTGAGGTTTGTCTATATAAATAATACTGTAATTCACTACAGAAAAAATAACTATTGCAATTTAAAGAAGACACAAAATTGAGAAAAGTATCTAATTATTATTAAGACAACATCCTTTTAAATTGTTTATTACATACTGATGTATATTTAAATTATGTAAAATATTGTAAAATAAGTTCTTATAGTCACATTTGCTTATTAATTTAATACTAAAATGGAAGAAATTAAATTTAAAGAAATCAGAATTGTGTTCAGAATGAAATTTAAAATAGAATTTTTATGAATTAT
Organism: Latrodectus elegans; assembly: GCA_030067965.1. Taxonomy (NCBI): domain Eukaryota; kingdom Metazoa; phylum Arthropoda; class Arachnida; order Araneae; family Theridiidae; genus Latrodectus; species Latrodectus elegans. Next base: position 86,811,535 of record CM057820.1, on the reverse strand, counting down.
ACAACAGAGCATCTGATTATAATACTAGAATTATTGAAAAATAAATATGTAATGAAGTAGAAATTTCAGATTTGGGCTATTAATGTCTTCCTAAAAGCGCTTATTAAGAAAGAGATGCTCTACTTGCATACAATGGCTTACGATTTTTTTTCCATCAAATTCTTAAAAAGAAATAAATTAAGAAAAGGAATAATTTGCTAAAGCTTTCAGAACATTATTATGCTTGTATGTATCTAGTGACAAACTGTAATTAATTATTAGCTTTTGTGAAGTTTAAATGTTGTAACCAAATATATTTATATCAAGAATTAGAGCAAACATTTCAATTTGGATTCTTATTTGATTTAAAATAGCCATTTATCTATATTTTCTATCTATATATCTTTTCTCTCTCTTAATGTATATATATATATATATATATATATATATATATATATATATATATATATATATATATATATATATATATATATGTATATATATATAATATATATATATATATACACTCTTTTTTTAAACTAGAAAGAAATTGAATCTTTAGTAAATGTAAACAATTATTAATTTTATTAATTAAGGAAAGGATTCATTGCTTATTCGCGCAAATTTTAATTGCATTTCTTTGAAATTTAGCTATGCTGTTGGGGTAGAAATCAATTTGTAATCCTGATAAATAAGATTTCCTATAATCATATGTAAAATAATTATTATTACTTTTTTATCCTCACAAATAATTTTAATCTGTCACCAAAATTATTCACATATTATTTATAAAAAATAATAGACGACTTTGTCTTGTACTTTGATTTAAGTAACGTCAAAAATCAAACTTAGCAAATGATTGACTTGAAGAGCAATGATTCAAAAAAGTAGTCATATTATTGATTGGCTCAACTACGTTGTAATCTTGTAATTCTGTATATTTTCTGTTTTCATTGTTGAATTCAAAAATTTGTTTTATTTTTAAATTTCGTTATGGATATTTAGTATATAGTATGGAATAAAAATCTATTATTTATCTCTAAATGAATCAAAAACCAATACAATATTCAGAAAAATACCATTCAGTATAAACAATGATATACAGAGTACTTTCATCTTCAAGTGGGTATAATTAATACCTAACATACGAACTCTATATTTTCAATCTTTTTTAAATCACAATTAAGCTAAAAATTAATGAAAAGTTGAAATTCTTCAACCTATAATTATAAATTACAATTCTTCTTTTAAGAAACTTTATAATACTGGAAAATATTTTATATTGATAGAGTTAATAATGATTTTATATTTCTTTAATATATTGTTATTACAATTTTGACATAAATCTTTTTTGTATTAACAATATTCTTTCAAAAAAATAATTTTCTAATTTTATCTGATCTTATTTTAGAAATTTTATTATACATTTTGATTCATTGCAGTAGTCTAAACTGAAAAATATTAAAACTGAATTTAGATATAGCTTTTCTTGAATTTATGATTTTAATATCCAACCAGATATATTTTGTATTTCCATACCTTTAATCGCGCGCGCGACATTTCTGAAAAACCGAGGTGCTATTTTATATTTCATCATTTTTTTCAATATTAAATATAAATTTCAGGATCAAAATCATGAAATTTTTTCCAACACTGTACAGACGTATCTCTCATCCCCACACCATACATATTTATTTCCCAGGCGAAAGGAAATATCTTATTTCAACTTATTTCATTATTCATTTTGATGTCAAATTTTAATATTCTTCATGCCAGAAGTATGTTCCTATTTTTTAATTATAAAAATCTCAAATGATTTAAAATAGTACAAAATGATTTAAAATAGAAATTATGATAGTATTATTTTTATATTTTTAATTAACTTTTTATGTCTGAAAGTCAATAGTGTTATATTTTCACATAGACAATATGCACATTGAATTTAATATTTATAATAAGACGTCTTTTGCCTAAAAAACAGGCATCCATCGTTTTTCAATCATTAAAACCATTATAATTTGATTTCTAAATGATTTGAAATCATCAGTCCTTTTTTATCAAAACTAAATTTATCCATAGGTGAACAATTATGAAAACAATACATCTTGCCATTATAACGTTTTGTATTAGTGGAACTGATAAGTTTAAAATTTGGAAATTTTTAATATAATCCTGACATAATCCATCCTTTTTGAAACCTATAAATAACTGTTGTGCCACATGAGGAGCATAATTTAAATCAATCTAAAGTAGTTTAAATGTACGGTAGAAATTAATATTGATTTTATATGTTAGTTTTAATTTTATAAGATAATTATGGTTATTATGAAAAAAAAATTATCAGCTAAAATTAAAGCCGCATAAATCCAGTTTTATGCAAATGTGATATTTATTGTTTTGTATTGACTTGAGAGCAAACACTTTTATTCGACATTGATTTCACTATTAATAAAATTAAAACAGTTAAATTATGTTTTAAATTATCATAACAATATCAAAATTTTCAATTTTTTCTAAAAGCGTTGTTGTAAACTTGAGACCAACATATTCTATCTTTTTATCGTGTTTATATAAGTTGTTAGCACAATTTTTTCTATAGCTAAGAGTATTAAACACATACATTCCAGTTTCAATGATTTCTATTTTTAAATAATTTTAGATAATTTTCAACGTTTCCAACTTTGAATTCCAGCTTAAAATTTAAGTTCCTTTTGGTTTGAAAACATGTATTATAAGTATCCATATATGCGATATATGCGTGTATACACACAATTAATGGAAATACACAATTAGTAAACTATACTTTATGTGACTTATGAATATAGTGTTATTGTGTTGATGTATAAAATATCTAGGTTATTTTTCAAAGTGGGGATCAAATATAAGAATATTTGCTTGACAATATGAAAACAGTTTTATGAATTTAAACCATTCAGTATGATATCAAATCTCTAACAGCAGTGCGACTGAAAGTTCTTGTGTTATCAATGACTTACAAAACGAGATTACATGTCTAATTTGTCCTCAAATGAGTTATCACTCCAATTTTTCATAAAATGGCTGCCGATTTCAATGATGCAGTATCAACAAATAATCTCAGAAACCATTCAGAATTTATTATTATCTATAAATCATCCAGGAATTATTTCTATTTTCTTATTATTATGTTTGTCTTAAGCACTTTTTAAAATACACATTTTTTTCAATAATTTGATTGAAACTAAAGACTGGTTGAAATATAAATTTTGATAATTGGTGTTTTCCTTTCATATATGCTGAAATAATATGCTTTTGATAATATTTTATTTGTATTAATATTGCGAATAGAATCGGTATGCATGGATTTAATTTTACTTTCTTTTACAAAATGACATACATTTCGAATGAAAACTTATTTCAATTTAAACTAGTATAACTTTATGTATTACAGAATTATGTATTACAGAATTTAATATAATACATTTCATGCTGTAAGCTTAAAGTTAAATTTTAATTACTATGTATATAAATTTAAATTAAACTTAGTAGTTACTACGACTTTAAGTTTAAATTTTTACATTAAAATTTTACTGGTTTTAAAAAAAGACTTTTACTGTAGTAATGTTTATCAGTAGAAAAAGGAATTTCTTGTTTTCTAAAGATTTTACTAATTAAGGTATTGGTCTTTTTTCTTCATTAATATTAACTTATGAGCTGTCAAATTTTACTGTTTGCTATTACATTTTCTGCAAAAACATTTCCTCCATAATCTTTCATTTCAGTAATTAGTATAATACTGAAAAATATTAAATGTGCGTCAAATGTTTTTACTTATTTTGCAATACAAATATTTTCCAGTTTATATTATTTAAGATAATTTTTTTCTTGTTATTCTTTAAAGTGTATTGTAATTACGCGTGTAAAAAGTGAAGTATAAGCTCTTTTTCTTTCCTTTGTGTTATCCTTAATTACATCCCTAAGAGGCATTTAACGTTAATGACCGCTATTTGCATGCAAACGTTTTATTTTTACTCCTATAATTAAATGTATTTACCATTAAGAAAATAAAAAAATCGAGTAAGAAAAACACTTGTCAGAAAAGAATGTGTGCATTTTTTAATAATGTAAAGCTACAGTTTAAAGCAAAATGTAAAATACGTAAGATAAATGAAACTGATTTAAATCTTAAACATAGAAATTAAAATGTATATATTGCTATTAATGTTCTTATGTTAATTTTTCCGTGTTATTTTTAATTGGATATAAGTATTCTCTATTTATTCTTAATTTATAAATATCTAGTTTTAATTTTATTTCATTCAAATTAGAATTTGCATTTTTTTAACCATATTAAATTTTTTTTTATTTTATTGATACATAAATGTGAATTACATTCGGCAATGGTAATAAATAAAAATTTTACAATAAATTGTAATAAATGTAAAATTGTAATAAATGTAAAATTTTATAATAAATTGTAGACAATTATTGAGAAATAAATAAATAATAAGAGTTACCACCCTTGATGAATAATCACTAAGTGAATTTACTTTGTGTAGAAGAAAATGATAAATTTTGCTTTTTTGAAATATTTAAAATTTGTTTCTCATTTTCTTTGTCTAAAATTTTATTTAAAAATATTTTAAAATTTATCAGATAAGTACAGTAAGTAAGTAATTAATAAGTACAGTAAGTAAATAATTACAATCAGTAAGTAATTAATTTTTTAAAGTATTATCAGATAAGTACGTTCTGTCAGTGTAACAGAAACTATATATATATACATTGGCAGAAAGACAAAGGTCACAAAACATGATCTTAGTATGAACACAATCAATAAATTATTAAATATACGCGTGATACAACTTTCTGTAATACAAAGTAATGGTCAGTTTTAAATTTTGAGAACAAACTGATCAAATGATTTCTTGTTTAAAAAGATATATTTCTATTGTGGTGTTCAAATGATTTGCATTAAATGATGGCGTTCATAAACACATTTACTGTTTTTAATTTTGTATATTGATAATTTTATAATTTTCTACAATATTTGTGTATAAGAAGTTCATGAACAATTGAATATTTTTCCCATTTAGAAAGATATAAACTTTTTTTAGCAAATGGTTTGTAAAATTCTACCTGAAACTTAGTCAATCCAACAAAACAGTCTGTATTGTTGTAGAGAATCCGCTGCATCCATTAACCCTTTTAAGGTATTTTAATCTAATTCTTCTATTAACTCTAACACATCAATTCCCAGTAATTTGAACCATGAAAACCAAGAAAGATTTCCAAGTATTTAAATTTTTATTAACATAGTGGATTTTTTTCAGACGATATCAGAGTCTTAGAAAAGGTGATTAGTTCAGTATTTCTGTTTTTTGTTCCATAAGGACAAAATATTTCTATACTGTATGCAAGGACATGTTTGTCTAGTTTTTCTTAGTGATAGTTGTGCTAAACGGTAAAATGTTGCAGATTATGAAATGCGCTTAGCGATAAAATGTAAATGGTCTCGTGTGCATGATTCTTAAATGGACAAGATTTGTCAATACTCTGTCTTTGGTGACTTATTATATTTTAAAACATAAAGTGATTTAAAATTGTCATATCAAGTAGTGTGCATAATAAAGCGCCAGTTGCTAATGTAATAACTAAAGCATTTAAAAAAATTAATTAAAAATTACTTATCTAATACATTATAAAATTTACAAATTTGCCAATTAATTATTATGTTTAACTAAAATTTCAATAAACATTTTATAAATTTTATTTGTGATTTAGTTTTAGTTACAATAAAAAATATAATCTTCATTAAAAGTAATATTTGAAATGATTTCGATTAAGTATCACAGCATTTTAAAACGAACAAAAATCTTTGCATTATTTGTAATGGAATTGAAGTTTTATATGAATTAATATTATTAAGATTAAATTTCGTAAATTTGAATTTTGGAACTGCAAAATTCATTTTGTGAATAGTGTATTTTTATTCCTTATCTGTTTTTTTCAAACAGTTGATTTATTGTGAATAGTGTTATATCGATTAAATATTGTTATATATTTGGTCTCCAATAAAATATTTCCATGACATTTGCTTAAAAAAATTAAATAAATTTCATTACATTTGATATAAAGTTACTGTTTTTTATAACTTTGAATTTTAACTACCTCAAATAAACAAATTTTTAGTTTATGACAAGAAAAATTAAATTTACAACTTTATTGTATTATATAAAACTAATCATTTCAAAAATTAAAAGAACTTAAACTTTTTCAGTTCAAGTTTTTCTTATTTTTATATTCTTTCTGAAATATATTTTAAAATATTCCCATAGATCTTGAAAATATGTATAGTTTTAATGCAATAATACAAAATTTATTTATTTTTTCTTGTGATAACTTAAATGTTAAATACCACCAAAAAATATCAATTCAAATGAAAAGCTTGATCTGTTTTTTTCCAGAAAATAAAATATCACAATTGCTTACTGTTAAGTAAACAGAAAAAAATTTAATCAGATTAAGAAAACTGTATTGATTTTTCTTCCACTAATCATATCCTAAAGGTAAAATATACTCTTCAAAAATTCAAAAGAAAACTATTCCACAGGGAATAAACACATAAATATCTTGATAAATTAAATTATTTAATTTAGAAAAAGCTGCATTTATTCAAGTTAAACTCTATATTTCCCAACGTTGTGATGTGCTTATTTTTAATGTTTTATAAAAGAAATGTTGAGCATAATTATACTTTCCTATATTAAATAGAAATAACATTGAAATATATGCGAAAATGTTTAGTTTTGTAAACATATCGGCTCTCCGAAAATATATTTGAAGATGTAGAACCAATTTTCTAAGTTTTTATTTTTTTGGAATTATGGATAACTATGATAATTTTCTATTTTTGTACAGTAAAATTGCTTAATTTGTGTGCATTTAAGAAATAGAATTTATAATCCAAAATTGCTTTTCTAAGTATAAGTTATATATTTATAAATTTTATGCTTTTTTATTCATTTAAAAACAATTGAATTAAATTATCAATTGTTTACCAAACATGGTAGTAAAACTAATTAAAAAAATTAATTATTTAATAAGTTTTGATTCCTAAAGTGCAATATTGTACGTTTGGAATAATTTTACAATATTCAAAACTTAAATATTTTCAATTCATTTAAATAGAAAAATACATTTTTAGTACATATGCTTATTATACTATTTATTTTTAACATATATTTACTGTCATTGCTTATTTTTAATCAATGTATAAAGCTCCTTTGTATATTCCGTGATTCTTCTTAAATCTCTGTATATGTAATAATTATATGCTATTTTATAAAACGTATGCCAACAGCTTATAAAGAAAATTATTTTCAAATTTTTATTTATATTCTTAACAGCTTTTGATTTTAATATAAATAATATTAAGACACAAAAGTAATTAATGAACAATATTTTAAGTGAAGAAATATTTATATTCATGGTAATTTATTTTTTCAATGAAATCATTAGTTAGACACTTTTCTTAAAACATTAGAACAAGTATTTTTTGTTCCGAGAGGAAAATCGATTTGTCAATGCTTATAACTAGCCATGTCGTGTTTCCTGTCATGAAGTTAAAAAGATGTATACCTTTGGGACCAGAGAAGGCTTTGCTCGCACGATGTTTAACTTTGATGTATAGCTCTTTTCAGTTATATTTCTTTTGGTGTGCACTATATTTTACCTCGAACAATCATAAGGATTAAAACTCAATATTTTATTGTATTTAAATCATGTTTTTCGCTTTATGGCTAGTAATATTTAAATTCTGTATTTTTTGCTTGATAAAATATTTGCATGTAATTTTGAAAGGCTTTTTTTTATGAAGCTTTAATATATTTCCTTTTTTCTGATGGTAGATAAGTGTATATCAGTTTATTTCTATAAAAATATATGATTAAAATTCACGAGACATTTTTTAATTTTATCATGAATATTTAATAAAAAATAGCTTAATCTATCTATTAAATGTTTCTATCAATTAAATAAAATTAAAAATTTAAAATAATACATAAAGTATTTCCTGTATAGCTTTATTAAAATTGATTTTACATTTTAAATGTAAGAAACATATTTCTTATGATCAGAGTTTTATTAGTTGCATTCATCGGTTTAGTTATTAATATTTTGTTTAATTATTCTTTGAGTTTTGCAACTGAATGCAGAATAAAAATGAATTAAAATTCTACTTAATACATTTTATAGTTAATATTTTTCTATAGTATATATTATTTTCTTTAACAAATATACTATATTTCAAGATAACGTAAGTAAATATAATTTTAAAAACAAAATATTAATCAATATCAACTTCTATTAAAAAATGTAATTAAAAGTTACTGTTTCTTATGTAGAAAGTTTTAATTAAATTTCTTATAAGATTATCACTTTGTGTGAATTTTTGGGCATATTATTTTAATGAAAGTAAACATTCTAAATAAGTGCTTTCTTTCCTATAAGACTGTTCTCAATATTTAATATCTCAAGGTTATTTTATTAAATAAGCGATTTTATTTTTGATATCTAATTGAAAACTAAATTTGAAAATAACGGTAAGATAATTTCCTCATTTATTAAAATAGACTTTGAAAAATATTAATCTTATTATAAAAATGAAATATTTATTGTTGCTATTATCAAGATATTATTTAGATTATCAAGAAAATAATTATATATATATATATATATATATATATATATATTCATATTTTCAAAATTTTTTAAGAAATATAATCTTATGCTATTATTGTTTTGTTATCGTTGATGAAAAATTCAATTATTGAAAAAGCAAATTCAGAAAAGTAATAATACAATAAAAATGCTTATTTGTTACAAGATTTTAGTGTATCACACAATTTTTTAATTGTTATAACGGAATAACAATTCTATTAATAAAAAATTGTTGTTAGAATTGATGTGCAGGGTTTTTTTGCCCTACATAAAGTTAGTACAAATATAATATGTTTTCTATCACTATAACAATTATATATAACTTGTTAGAAAAAATTCAAGGCAAAAGTTATCTTTCAAATAGCTTATAAGGATTTCAAAAATATCTTTTTATTTAATTCAAATTATAAAAGGAAACATCTATGTAAGGTTAAGTTAACTTTCATTTAGTTGTTACATTTCAATTTCAAATACACTAATAAAAGTTCCAGTTATAGAAATGGGATATTTTTTTCATATAATTTATTTACTCAAAAGTAGTGTTTTTTTTTAATTTTTGCAATCTACTAAAATTGAAAGTATTCATATTTTATAATAATATTTTTAACAGCTTTATATTTGATCTCAATGAATTAAAAAAAATTTTGTAATGCATAATTCATACATCAATACATAAGATCAATGAAAAAAATATTTTTCAAAAGTTTGCATTTGATGCTATTGATAATTATGATTAAATTGTTTAAAAATGCAATTAAAATTTAAATAATCATTTTTGGCATTGAATAAATTAGCTAAAAGTACTTTTTGAAAAAAAAAACATTAACGTGAAAAAAGTTGTAATTTGCAAATATGTTAAAACTTCATTGTCATATGTAATAAATTACTCTTTAAAATATCTAAACTGATATAAGTAACTTTAGTTAGTAAAATTAAATTTTTAAAATCCTACTCACAAGATCATACTTTTAGAGCTTTTAATATTTTGTTAAAACTGGTTCCTGTAAATACATATTATTTTCTTCTGCTAAGCAATAACGCAACGTGAAATTATTAGCACAAGAAATAATTATGTTAATACATAAATATTTATTGTGCTACTATTTTTTCTTTTTTTAAATCTAATTATTTATTAAAGAGAAATTAAATTTTTTAGTCGTTATATATAAATTAAACCAATTTATTTATCAACTTTTCTAGAACAATACTAAAATTGTGTTTCTTATACTTGACAAATACTAATATAAGATTCTAGATAACACAACTAAAATTAGCAGGCAAAAAAAAATTACTTTGTATATTTTTTTGAAAATAGAACTACATTCTTGGAAAAAAAAGAATAATCACAGTTACATGCGATGAAAAATATCTGAGAAGCATAACTGTAAAAGATTTTCAATAAGAAATAAGCCCATCTTGCGTGCATTTGAGACATCAATTTTCCATACTGTCAATTAATTTGTGGTTCATCGAAACGGCAAGAAGAAACCAGGCACAGAGTAAGCCATTTTCCACATCTAATAGAAACCTCGGATTACTCAATAAAACCTCAAACTTAAAGCAGCAACTTATCTATCAAGATGTTCCAACAGATATTCTATGAGATTCAGGTTTGGAGATCGAGCTGGCCATTTTACATTTGGTCCAAACCAAAATCCTCCAGATATTCCTCAGCAACTACAACTCGGTGAAGTCGTGCGTTACACGTGTAGATCAGTGTGCCAAACAAGTAACACACTCAAACACAGATCCTTTCCAAATCTTTGTTCCATCTCTGTAATAACTGTACCCTTCCACAATAATGTATATGATGGTGTCTGTTGTTTGTTTCTTGCACAAATCAAAACACATCCTGAATCTTTTTCTTATGTGAATTTGGACACGTCTGTGAAAACGTTCATAAGTATAATACTGTTTAGTGCAGTAACTGTGCTTTCTATCCCAAGTTAAGACTACCTTTCTCCGCTGCATATTCATGGAGCACACACATCTGATCCCAATATACATAGACCTGCATGGCTAGACGCCTTTGCACCATAGTAGAGAGCGTTCTGCAACAAGTTTTGGTAAAAAAAATGATTCATCACCTTCGAGGTAAAAGAGCTGTAAATATAGATACTGCCTTGTTTCTGTCTCAGAACAAGGTCGACCAGGAGCATGTTTTCTGGTCTCTAAGGCTTCAATTTGATATTGATTCCAGGTATGGTAGATCACACTGCGAGAGAAATTAAGGTGGCTAGCAACATGCACCAGTGACCTCTACGTTTTTTTTCATCTGACCACCTGCCACCTCATCATGAAAGTAGCTTCTCTCATTTATTCACTAACTGTTAATAACGAATCTGAATATAAAAATGAAAAATCAATAAAATATTCATGCATAATTAATTTGCTCTTTTCTGTCAAAAATTTTTTGATAAATGATGATTCTAGCATTTTTTGATAAATTTACATAATGTTCTTTTGTTATTTATATGAATTTTAAATTATGCTCTTATTGTCATTTTTATGGTGAGCTTAGAAAAATCATGTCATGTCTGAAATTTTGGTGGCCAGTCTATTTCGTTTGTGCGTATTGTAGTTTATTTCGAGTTTATATATTAATACACATTTGCTATTGTTCCAATTCAAACTAAAACTTGGCATATTCAGTTTTGTTCTTTACTACTTTAATGTTTTAACAATTATTATTATTTCTAGCCTTATAATAATTCCGTTCATGGTCTTGGTATTTTTTGAATACGGATAAGTTAGTTTATTAGTTTGGTATTTATCAAAAAACTAGCTAGGCCATTTTATTTACGTTAAACTAGTAATAATTAATTTTAAAAAATTAAGACTACATAAGCTTTAAGGGTTCTTTAGACCATTTGAAATAAGCATTTTATAAAGTGACTTTTGATACACTATTAAAAGCTTGATTTTTTAAAACAAAAGCCTGAAAACACATATGTGTTTAGTTAGATTTTAGGTTGAATTTCATTTATTTTAAATTTAATCTATAACTTTCAATTTGTGTCTCTATTTTTTATAAATTATGCGTTTTTTTCACTTAAAACTCAAATATTTATTTACCAACAACAAACAGATTGTCAAAGAGATAAACAGATTTTCTTAATTTAAATTTAATCAATACTAAATGTTAAAAACAATTTAAATAATTTGGAATATTTAATTATATAATTGATGCAGCACATCGTGAATGAATATATTTATAACCATGATTCTAGTAGATTAACTGCTCCGTAATAATGTATTTAAATTTTAAATGTAATAGTTCAAATATTAGATTTTGCATATTTATTTTTAAATACTTAAAATAATATATAAGTAACATAATTTCGAAAAGTAACCACAATTATATTGTTGTAAAAAAGTTTAACATCTCTGACATATTTATTTAAATCTTTCCGGTGACAGGTCTTCATTATATCCTCAAAATCTAATTTACATATTAAGATAAAATCAGCACATATATCTTGACTTTGAATGCATAATGTATATATATATATATATATATATATATATATATATATATATATATATATATGTGTGTGTGTGTGTGTGTGTGTGTGTGTTAAACATTAAAATTGTTGCTTATAAATAATAACAGAAATGTAAACTTTAAGCTGATTTATTGTCAAATATTATAATTTTTCAGAAAATTAAATTGTTTTTCAGAAAATTGAATTCAAAAAGTATTAAAGTCAAGCCTTTAATACTTTTTGATAATTTATTTAAAATTGGTTATTTGTGTTCACTATCAACGATTTTTAAGTACATTTATAGTTAAATAATGTTTCAACATATAAATTCGACATTCAATAAATTATAGAAATATAAACTTTAAATAAGCTATTTTATGCTTAAATTATAGTTTATATATTTATAGTTTATATTTCTATAATTTATTGTATTTGTTTATAATATTATTATATTGTATATAATTTATTGTATTGAAACAATTATGTTTCATTTAAGAATTTATCAAGTGCAGTTAGAAATATTAAAATCTTTGTTTGTATTTAAAAAAGTACATTCTATCTTAATTATATTGTTCTTTTTTAAAAATAAAAATAATCATAAATACTTCTAAGAAAAAAAAACAGAAAAGTTTGACACATGACTTCTGCAGCTGTTAAAGAGAGGGCAATAACTAATTAGCCGTTAAAATTCATTTCATAATGCCAACATGGCGATAATTTTATTAAGCTTCAATTAAAACAATTTGACTATTTCATATTTCAGATTATGTAATTTTCAGTCGATATCTAGGAAATAATATTTTTAACAAAGCATATGCATTGTTTAGAAATAAAGCTTGGATTAATAAAATTAAAATATTAAAATGTAAATATTTTCAACAAAACAAATATATTTAGCTTTTCTAAGTTCTTTCATATCAAATCTTGTACACTACGATAAATTGTTGTTCTAATAAATGATAAATTTATGTTTTAATGAATAAATCTTTATATACAAAGTAATGTTCGAGCAACATGTAAGTACATAAAGAAAATATTTAAATTTATCATACTTTAAAAGTAATGTTTGACATGTCTCAAACAATAACAAGTTAGTTTTTCAAAATTCATCTCAGTTTCTTAAAGAAAAATCCATTGTAAAATTTAGATAAAAAATTAAATAGTTTTGTTTTATAAAACAGCTTTTTAAGTCGTGAAAAGTAATAACATTACATAAGAAAGAATAGAATTTTAATTATTTATTATAAAATGAATAAGAAATTCATATACAAGCTGGCCAAACTATTTACTTAAGTTTGTTGAAATTTTGTTTTTATTGAGTTTCAAATTAACAAAATAGTTTCAAAACATACGAATTATTTTTCATAATTAGTATATACTATCATGTGAAAAAAGTTAGAATTTCATTGTTAAAGCATATAATAAAGATAATATTGACTCTTACTTTTGTGTTATTGGTACTTATGAAGTTGATATCTCAACAACACTTGGATACAGGAAATACAGACAATTTGTGCAATTACTTATATCAATTCAACATGCATAAATTAGTAATTTTGTATTTGCAGTTTAGATTTTGTGCATAATTATTTAAAAAAAAAACTTTAATAATATGCAAAGGATTTTTAGGTAAAAAAAAAAATCAAGAATTTTAATTATTAACCGATTATGTAACTAACCAATATACTACAAAAACAAAATTGTAGTAAATGGGATTGGATATGGCTGTTTATATGTCTGAAATACTGTGTCATAATCGCTAGGGCAGGACTTGTTCAAAATTCATTTCTTCATTCATTTGTAGTGAATTCTTAAAAATAAGTGACGGAACCATCATTGATTAGTTTACCATGATTAATCCGCTTTTTTTAGTAAAGTAACAATATTTTTCATTTTATTATGGCTGGAAGTTAATTGTTGTCCTTGTATCTCTTCCATTCTTCAACCACTGTGGTCAGCCACTTCTAATTTCCCCAAACAACAGTAAAAAACATAATGGAGGATGATCCATGTCATCCAGAAAATTTTATAAATCTCATATTAAGATCACTTACAACGTCTCATAATTGAACATAATAATTTTATAAAATATTTTAGAGTGAAGTGTTTTTATAATGAATTAATGAAATCTTTCTATAAAAATGCAATGGATATTTTGATAGTAATTTTTTAATTTATTTTATGCACGAGTGATAAAAAAATAAGTTAGATATTATTGACACCCAGTCATTCCTTCTGGATTCAGTCCAGTTATCTTTTTTATTCCAGAATTAAATATTAATGTTCTACTTAAGTAATTAAATATTTTTGCAAGCAAAATTTTATTGAAATTTTACAATTATTTCTGGGATTTTTACTTTAATTTGTTATAGAAATTATATATATATATATATATGTATATATATATATATATATATATATATATATATATATATATATATATATTTATATATATATATATATATATATATATATATATATATATATATATATATATATATATATATATATATATATATATATATATATATATATATATATATATATATTATTTTAACATTATTGTGTAAATTTCCTGTAAAAGAGATGAAACAATGTAAATTAATTTATTAAGGATGCAACAAAAAGTCCTTATTTTGTATGTAAAGTAACATCATTAATCTCAAACAAATTATTTAATCTTCTCATTGTGAATTCTCTACATTTTAGAGGAAGTGCATTACTCTGTACGCGTTTTACTCTAGAACTCAATAGCCAACATAAATATTTAACATCTCAAGTGCAAGGCGACACTTGTATAAATAATGCTACTATTAAGAACTTAATACCTTCGGGGAAAGCTTTTAGCATCTGAATAAACTATCCGTAAATTAAGTTTTGCTTTGTTACTGAAAGCCCTTGAAAAGATAAATATATTTTTCGTTAGTGTAACTTAATTCTGCTGGGTGAAGTTTCAGTTAAGAGTGTTTTGAGTACAGAAGCAAATAAAAAACAAAATCATAGTTTGTTACTTGGTAGCAAAAATGGGATTTTAAAGTTTCTACTAGGTTGAATTTTTTTTTTACTTTCTTTTAAGTTAAATTCAGTGTGTGTTTGTTCTTACAAAATATTATTTAGTTACAATACTTAGTAATGTCCTAAAGATTAATTTATTCATATTTTTTCAAAAGATACGGAGTATTAACAAAACATATTTCCTTGTAGATTAATTACCTTAAGATAGTATTTCTAAATGGAAGTAAGCGTGCAATTAAATCTATTTATGATCATTTTTTATAAAAACTTATCGCAATGTTTAAAAACACATAAAACGTTCATAAATGTATTAAAAACGACTACATTGTTCCAAGTTGTTGTGATTCATATATTAAGGAATAATACACTTTTAATTTTAATTTTAAATACATTTAAAACTATCAGAAGTATTTGGAAAAAATGTGCGACTTTAGTCAGGGAAGAATTTATATGCCTAACTTATTTGGAAATGCTTAACTTATAATAAAAATGCCTAACTTATTTGGAAATTTTAAATTTTCTCATACCAAACCATGCATAAGGGAAACTAATTTGGTAAACACCAGCAAAACGTTCCATAATATCTCGTATTACTTACCAAATAATGTTGTAGATTATAACAGTTGTGTTTTTAATTTAAATAATATTCGTATTATTGTGAAAAATACTGTAGATATCATTAGAACATATCTAGAGGGTCATTAAAACAATCACACAGTGAACATATAAAAAATGATGAAACTCACTCAATGATTTATATAATTTACGTAAAATGCCACTTACTAACATAACTCTTTAGCTTCATTATTTTAAATAGCATAGAATAGATATATTTTTTAAAGTAATGGAAATGAAAGTTTGTAATATTTAAAGATTGTTTTCAAATTTGTTACTATTAAATTTGCAGCATTCTCAAAACCTATGTGGAAAATTAAATCGTTGCATTTACATTTGAATAAAACAATACATGCATGAATTACTTTAATATGTTGGTGACAATCTATTAAATCAACAAAGAATAAGTTTATTTGCATTGCTTAAAGAGAAAAATATGTATTTTTATTAATATTTCAAATAAGATAAATTTAACCTATTTTTGAGAAAGATTTTTTTTAAATTTCAGTCATTTAATATTAACTTAGGTGAGTAAATCGGTGTGTTACATATTAGTGTTAAATAAACCAAAGAGTCTTAATATATGCATACATATTAAGATAAGTACACAAATTAAAAAACTAATTAACATGACAAATGTAGTGGTGAGATTCGGAAATTAGTCAAAAATTCCGAGGTAATCCAGATTCGTTATTTAAATAATTGAATGGCAGAGATAAATTCAAAACAGAAATACAATAAAACTTAATAATTTATTTTAGACACTTAATTACAAGAGGAATTTACATTTATAATTAAAACATTCTTAATTAAATAATTGAGACAATTTTAACATTATTATTTGTTTCATGATATTTACACAATAATCAATCATAACCGAGTTTGATCAGACGGACAAGGAACGAGAGATCAGACTCACCCCTCTTAGAAGTAGCAGTGTGGTGTCTCCTTAATGACATTACCGGCTCAGGATCTCGCTTGGCTTGCTCATTGCTCATGAGTGTTTCCCCTTTTCTCTGCTATCTATACTCTGTCTTTATCATCTCTTCTTATACTCGCCTATTTGTCTGACATCTGCAACTCCATTCGGAACAGTCGAGGCAGGGTTCCTACTGGACAGGGCAGTTATATACTTCGCTTATAACTAACATCTTTTTAGCTTCTTATTATGCTCCAATGAGGACCCAGTCCATATTTGTGAACCCCTTTTCTTTGTCGAGCTTCTCTGGGGCTTCTGTGACTTCTCCATTTTCAGATGCAGTTTTAAATTCTCGTCTTAGATCCTCCTCTTTTAACCATTGGTTTTCCATATTACTTCATACACTTCTATGGGATAGGTCTGAAATCTCTCCCCTTAATCCCGACTGGTCAGTTTTACAAATAAAACATATCATAAAATATAAACTTTTTTGCAATTTTCTCAAGATCATTCATCCCTTCCTAAAGGAAAAATTTATTCTTTTATTGCACTTGCCTCATTGCGCCACTTTTTATTGCATTATTTCCTTTATATTATTACAGCTTATTTTGAAAGGAAAAGAGGAAACTCATACATTTAAAGTGCAATAAAAACTGAATTTAAGTGAACGATTAACACACTCTTATATAATGAAATATAAATTATATATGTAAAAATATTATATTTTCTAAAGTTTTTAATTGACATAAAATTAATATTTTTTTATTCAAATGCATTCATTAAAGAAAAGGGTTTTGAATTTATCCTTATTTAATATCTCATGAATATTTAGATTGTATGCAGAAATTTTAATCTAAAATTAAGTATTAGGTTTGATAAAAAAAAATATTAATTCTTGGTAAAACTAGGAGTAGATGCATATTGCAGTAGATGAAAAAAACGAGTTTTAATCTAAACTATTTCCATTATTTTATAAGTAGAGACATTATGGTATCTTCCACACGATTGCATGATTCTATATATATTTTAGCAAAATTTCTAATTGTATCCATAGTTAATTAAAATATTAAATTACTAATTGCAATACATACTAATCATAACACTAAATTTCAGTTTCGACTAAAAAACGTGCACCCAGCGACATTTGTAAATATAAAATAACAATTCACAAATGGGTTATATCAACTATTAACACTTTTGTCAAAAAAAGAATGGGTCACCTAATGCATTATTTTAATATTTGTGTAATTGTTTGATTTTTCATCAATGTAGTTAGAAAATATAATTCGTAAGCCTAGTAATCGAATGATACATTTATTTATTATTATTTTTAATTAATTACTTTGAGATAGAATAGGGTCATGGTATCTTGAATCAAATTTTAGAAATTTTTTCCATACGTTATCAAACAAAACTTGTTCAATCGTTGCAATAAACATTCATATTTGATGTCCTAATGCTTATTTCAGGTTTTTTTTAGAGAGAACTATTCGGATTTTTCATATATCTTTTTTTGCAATATTATTGATAACACACATTTACGCTAAATTCTTATAAAAGGTAAGATGAGAAGGACCTAAACTAGAACTGTTAACTGATAGAATGTCGCTACGCAATATTAAATAAAATGGATGCAAAATATTATTAAAAATCCTTAATTATTCTTTTCAATTGCAATAAGATTCCAATCGTAGATTCAAAAATGGATAGAACTATATTTTATATTAAAATATTCATGACTATTTTTTCACATTATTTTTAAGCGTTTAATTTTTGAAAAAACTGTAATAAATACGATAATATTAAATGGAATATATTTAAGGCCTAAGGAAAATTAAAAAAGTAAATTATATATATATATATATATATATATATATATATATATATATATATATATATATATATATATATATATATATATATATATATATATATATATATATATATATATATATATATATATATATATATATACATATATATATATATATATATATATATATATGTATATATATATATGTATGTATGTATGTATGTATGTATATGTATGTATATATATATATATATATTATATGTATATAAAGAGAGAGATTTTTCGACAGTTAAAGTGTAATAAAATTTATGTATATTTCTCTCCAGTGAGCGCACCAATATAATGATTTTATTTCAATTCTTCAACCTATTAAAATAATTTAATTTTAGTTGATAAAAATTAATTTAAAAAAAGTACTAGAAGTTGAGGTTCTATTTACAATTAATCATCACTGAAAGAATAGTACTTAAATTATTATAGAAGCTTATTCAGTTTTAATAAATAGTTTTAAATTAAATATTATTAAATATGTAATGAAATTTAAGTTTCAAATATTAATCAGTTTTACTACAATTTAATGTTGAAGAAATTATAATTTCTTTATAAGAAATGTCAATTTCAATAAGTTACTCTTTACTCTTTAAACTCAAATGTAAAATACAAATTCAACTTCCATTAAGAAACCCATTAATAAAACTTAAACAAAAGTAATGATCTCTAAAAAAAATTATGAAAGAATTTTGCAATTCTTTTTTAGTACTATAATAATCTTTAAGATTATTAATTAAATCTTTTTAAAAAGTAAATTACTTTCCCAAGCTTATTTCTCTAAATAAAAAATATTCTTTTAAAATTCTTTCAAATGTATTCTGTACTTAAGAAAAATTAATACTGCTCATCTTAGTTTTATTACATTTTTAAAAATGCAAAATTTTTATGTTATTTAAAAATAATTCTGCATTAAATTAATCATTTTTTAAATATGTTGCCATTTAATGTTTCTTCCAAAAAAATCTTACGTATATTCCAGGCGTGTTATTTATTTTCATCAAATGCAGATCTTTAGAAAAAAATATATAAAATAATTAACCTTTTTTAAATAATATATTTTTTAATTACATTTGATTGTAAAATTAAAGTTTTATTTTTCATTATTAATTTGCAATGTAAATCATCAAAGAAAATATTACTAGTATTTTTGTGTAATGAGGCAAATACAACTTTTATAAAATAATCCAAATACGTGATGATTACGACTTTTTTCAAAGAGTTTTTTGCGCAGGTATTCATTAATTTAGTTTATTTGATAAATATTGACAAATGTTAGCATATTACTATTATTGTAAAATAAAATATATACAAAGAGTAAATTAATATAATTTATTTATAACTATCACTCAGAAAATTATTATAAAATATTAAGTTATAAATGTGCAAACTTTCATATTCAAAAATTAAATTTAAATGCTTAGATTCATTGAGAATTTGTTATATATTTTAATACATCAATATGTTGCATGATTTTACAGTGCATTATAACGTTTATATAATAAAAAAATCTAAATACAAATGTTTGTGCTTAATTCACTAAAATGTTTTAACCTAGATGTTGAATGAGCATTCTGATAAAATGATTAAGAATTGAAAAATGCTTAATGTTATTACCATTTAGATACACAACATTAATAGTCCGTATACTGGAGATAATTTCAGTTAAACGTATTAACTAGAAATAAGTTTTTATTATTTGAGGTATAACTTAAATTTTAATAATTTAATATCTACTCGTTTTGTTACTGTGAGTTTAAAAGAAATCCACTCCTAAATAATGAAGATATAAGTGAAAGGGCGAAATTTCATAAAAGTTAAATTGTAAGTAATGGAAATCAATTCTAAATACTTTTTATTTCTGGTTTATTTCCCCAATTGTTTGATGATAATTGTAAAATATTTTATGAAAATTCCTTTTTGATTTATGATAACTCTAATTGAAGTAAGTTTAATGTTATTTTACCTCATTTTAAATGCAAAAGTTGTATTTAAGCTAAGAATAAGGATTCAAGCACAAAAAATTGATAGCCGTTAATTTAATGAAAAAAAAATATTCTAAAAATAAAAGTGTATTTGCAAAATTCATCGTTCATTTTGATGATAATAAGAGTTTGTTACTTAAATATATTTGATTTTTTTTGAGTACCATTATTTCATCTTAAATTTATTTTTAGTTCAATCTAGAGATTGTAATCATTTTCCTTTTTTTATAATGATCGTAGAATATAATGATCTTTCAAACTTTCAAATGATTAATGAAAACTGGAAATAATGCAGCATCACTGTCATTAATAGAATGTAATTTTTCTCAAATGGACGTTTGTATCATGATTCCTGTAATTATCAATTTATGTTGCCATCATAACAATTCCATATTTTGGAAACTTAATCTTTTAGCAGTAAACACACAATCTGCACTCATTATTTTGTAAATATATACACCATTTTTTAAATTGTTCTTTTAAACATTTTTAGAAAATGTCTTTCTTTGTGATAAGATATTGATTACAAAATCAAACAAAGCATGTTTGGACTTTAATGACGTGTATAGATTTTGAAAAAAAATTATATTTATGTTGAAATTAAAAATGAAGCTATTATTAATTAATAAAACCCCTCCATGAAAAACTCGAATTTGTAAATTAGATTATATAAGTTTTAATATTTTTCTTATCTTTAAGAGTTACTCTTTTACAATAGTAGGAAACTTATTTGATTTAAGAGACTTTTCTTTCGTAAAACTAAATAATTAAGTCCATATTAAACAATTTTTCTATTACCATGAAAATAATAATAATAAATTAATATAATTTCGAAGAATTTCAAAATAAGAGCTCAATACAAGTTATAATTTTTCAAAAACAACTGACTCTTTTCATGAATTAGTATAATTTTTATATAATGTTTCTCATTTTTTGTATAATTTCATATGCTATAAATATTTTATTATAGCGAATCTAGTCTATTTTGCTGTTATTAGAAACAAATTTGAACTTCAATAAAATATAAAATAATTACTCATTACATTCCTTAAATTTATGAGTTATTTTATATTTTATTGATAATCCTTTACAATAAAGTATAAAATTATTTAATTCCTTTACAGTAATATTTTGTAAATTACTTAAAATCTATGCATTTTTCTATCCTTTATTCATCATTAAGCCTACACCAGATCATATCTGGGGAATATAAATCCTTTTTTCTTCAATTACAATAACTATCATTATTTTATAAGCTATTATTCTTATAATAAAATTTATTTATTTGCTACTTCAGTCTACAAATCCCATTACATGTGAGTTACTGCAGCTTGCTTCTAATATCTAAATTTATGCACTTTAATTTGTTTCTAATTTAATAAGCAAATTACTACTGCCAATAATTTTTAATTAGGTATGACATACATTATGCCATTCTTTTCCGCAACCAATATATTAGATAATTTAGTTATAGCTGTAACTGATATATGTAGCTGTTTGTTATTTTCTTTGGTATTTAAAAATCTGAAATAATCGAATACAATTTTTAAATAATAAAAATTCTAAATCCATTAAATGATTAATTTCTTAAGTTACAATATGAATGTGAACTTTTACATTTCTCACACAAATGAAAAACAAAATGTATCAAGATAAATATTTCCACGTAACGAAACATTTTTGGATAAAGTAAATTCAAAACATTTTTTAAAATAAAAATAATATGTCTGTTGCTTAGCGTTAAATAAAATCGTTAAATAAATACTAAGAGAAATGACAAACATCTTATATACCAGTTTTTCTTTTGCTCATTTCCGATAAGATATTTACCTTGAAATGTTTAATCAAATTTGCATAACTTTTTTCTTTTATTTAAGAATTTCTCTTAAATTCATTACAAGGAATTGTTTGTCTCAACTAATCACTGCGAAAAGAAAAATTGTAGATATTTAATTTAACTCTTACATTCAATTATTTCAATTTTAAAATTCTATAAGGTAAAGAACTGAAAAAAGTAGGGATAAAAAGCATACTTACGTATTTTTGGAAATATTTATCGTAAATATATATTTAATTCAATGTTTTTTATGGAAATTATCAATCTTAACAACTTTCTTCAGTGAAATTTTACGTAAATAAAATAATGGATGTTTTTATTGAAAATACTATTTCAAAAATTACAATTATACAATTTTATTTCTTTTTAAATTTTACAAAATCATTGTATTTTTAAATTAGTGGCATTTTCATATATTTATTTAAAAGTTTATCCATTTAATGTTAACTAAAAAACATTACTTTTTTCATTCGTCTTCCAGCAATAATGGCAAAAACCATTTCTCTAATGATAAAAATAATTTTCATAATAGTTCTACATAAAGAAACACATAAATGAATGGGAGTGAAGTGGGGGTGCAGAAATAGTATGTAAATTTAACTTTGAAAAAATTGCAAAGAGAAATTATGTACTAACATTCTTTATTAAGTAATAAAAATTTATAATTTTAATCCTATATTTTAATATATGTTTCATGTTTATTGTGTTAGATACAAAGCGTGCACATTATCATTCGTAAGCTATCACACAAAATAATATATTGCAAATAATTAATACTTGCCATTATTTTAACAGTAAAATATGCATACAAGATGTATAAATTTCAAATATTTTATCACTACCAAGAAATTACAACCATTATGAAATTTAAACTTCTTTATAAAATATATTAAATACATGAGTCTTTAGTTTAATAAACATAGAGTATAGAAACTATTTTACCATTTTATAAGACATGGAACTAAGAAATATAAGTATTCTTTCTTTTATTAAGTAGCAAATGTAAATAATTGTGTTTCTATTCTGTAATATATTCTTGTATTTTATTTTATATTTATTGCGAGTTATTATTTTGAAATAGTCTTGAGCAATATAGGGAATTTCAGATTATTGTCTCCTAGTTTATTTAATGTGTATGGTGTGCTTAAGAGATGACAAAGTTCAAACACTTTATCATTCTATAAAGTTTAAAAATTATTCCCATAGATACCTTGCATAAATACTAAAAGTAATTTTTAAAAAGTATATATATATATATATATATATATATATATATATATATATATATATATATATATATAAAGTTTAATTATATATATATATATATATATATATATATATATAATTAAACTTTAAACCTTAGAATTAGTGGAAAATTAGCTAAAAAAATCGTTGTTATGAAGATTAAAGTTAAAAACATTAGCTTATTTTAATCCTTTGAATTTTCATTAAAAAATAATTGATATTTTAACTAAATGTTTAATTTACATCCGATGTTTTTCTATATTTAAAAGTCTGCATTATTAATTATATTTTTTATTTAGTTCATAAATATGAGTTGATTTTCAACGTGAATTTTGTTTGTTTTAATTTGACCAAAAAAAAGAAAAAATATTCAAATAATCATTAAAGTTCTAAGAATAATTTAATTAATCCATGAAATAATTTATGTTTAAATTTTAAAAAAATCTGTATTATATTCTTATTAATTTAATACCGTATATCAATGATTAGTATAACTGGTATTAAAATCATAAATACATGATAAAAGTGATTATATGTTATCTGAATTTTTTTAAATATATTAATCTAATTACATATGTTATCTATTTATTTGCTATTTTTATATTAATAACAAAAATAACTACTTTGATTAGAGATTATTTATTTCTAATACATCAAGTGTATCGAACATAATATGAACAATGAAATATATACCAATTTATAATATTTTAACAGAATATGACATAGTATCTTTTACTAATTATATATACTTCATTTCCTTTAATTTCTTGTAGAAACTTTTTTTTCTTAAAAAGTATTTTATGCTTGATTAATTAATTATAAATCTACTTTCTTTTTTGAAATAAAATAAACTTATCACATGACCTAAAATTGGAAATTTAATTAAAAACATAGTGGCAATTTATAAACCTAATTTAGTTTTTTGCTAAAATAACAGTCATTCATAACACGTTAATGACACTTCACTTTGAGACAGCCATGAGCTGCTCTTAGTGATATATATTGGATAAATCAATATTTCTATAAAAAGTAATTTTCTAACAGTACGTATTAATATTTTGATGTTTTCAATTAATTTTTAAAATAACCTGATATATGCACTTTTCATACGATTTTGATATGTTCTGTTCATAATAATTTTTTAACTTGTAAAACACTTTTAGTTTGACATTATATTATTAATGCAGTAATATACACAATTGTCATATTACAAAAGTTATTTATTACAAAATTTTTGCATTTATAACTTTCAAAAACTTTAAAATGGTTAGAGAGATGTATTACAACTCTAGCTATAAAATGTCTTCATAGAGGATTAATCTAAATTTTCTATATGGATATAATTGATGATTATTTTAGTGAAATTTTAAATTATATATTTTGTACTGTATTTTAAGAACCTGATTTAGTCATAGATTCTACCTTTCATATAAATTTAAACTGTTTACTTAACTATTACTGCTTCTAGGTTTGAATATATATGAGAATTTTTGACCGTAAGTAGATACGAACATATTTAAATTTTAAATGGGTTTCAAATAGAAAAATTTAATGGTTGTTGTTGTCTAATTTTCCTATTACATGAAAAGATATAATTAATGGAATATATAAATTCACTACGTTCTCCTATGTATTATTTTATGATTACTGTTACAAAAATTATTAAAAATATTTGATTAAAAAGTAAACTTATAGTCCCCCCGTGAAATAATCTCGTACATTATTATTGTTTGTATTAAAGTATGAGATGAAATCCTGCTGAAAATTTATTTGAAGTCTTGAAGAATCATTACACTTGCTTATTTATTCAAATATTAATTTGTCTATCTAAATTTTCTGTACGTATATAAATTTTTTCACTGTTTATAACCTCTGTTTTAAATGATCTGTCTTTAAAATACCTTAAAATAGCAATATGTTTTATTTGTTGAATGATGAGAGTTAGATAGAAATTTGATATTTGATAATTTTATCTCTTCGTTTTTCTTTTTATATATATATAGTTCAGATATTTGATATCATGTAAACTTTATTCAAAAATACTCTATTTTTTTAACTTAATGCTCTGCTCTATATTTTATATTCAATTACCTTTATATTTTATTGCTCTTATCAGTTCTCTAAATGTAAAAGTTATCAATGCATATTTTAATATATTAAAATCTTTTTAAAATATATCAAAAATAATCCTTGTTATAACAAATTTGATTAAAATATTTTTCTGTAGATATTTTAACAATTATAAATAATGTATAAAAACTTTATTAAATTCATATCAAGAATAAAGGTATGGCTTTTAACAAATACGGATAAATCTCTAACAAGTAAGTAGAAATTTTTTAACATCTTTCTAAATGTCATCTGAAACACAAGCATATATATTTGATTAATAAATGTAGTCAGAATTGAAGACAAATATTAATGCAATTCATTCGAAATCATAAGAGGCAGTCATAAGAAACAAGTTAACGTTATAAAAAAAAATAAAAAAATAAAATTTAAAAAAAAAAAAAAAACATTTTACATCATTTAACCATTTTATTCATTTTGCTTTTGAGTGGAATTATTATTCCTAGACTCATTGTAAGTTATATAATCCTGGTAAATATATAAGCACATTTTCCTAGAAACTTGTAAAGAACCAAAAAGCACAGCTGCAATGTGCTTTTACTGATGTTTACGAGTAAATGTGACAAAACACGAAACGTTTCATTCCAAAGAATTTGTAATAGTAATATGACAATTGATCATTGTTAAATGCAATATTGATGCTATAAAAATATGTTATACTTTTTTGAGATTTTATTTTAAGTCTCATTAAAAATATATTTTAAATTTTCAGTCTTTGTTGCTATCTTTAAAATTTATTAAAATATAAAACTAACTGTGAACATAGTTAATTATAATATCTATGTATGCTCATAATCGTCAATTTGCATATAAGCGTTTTAGGCAATTTATAAATTTATGGTGGAAAAATAATTAACTGAATCTTAACTGAACGTAATAATATAACTGAACGTAATAATGAAGAAAATAATCTTAACTGAACGTCTGTTTCATTGCAAATGGCATTAGAAAGAAATGTAATTTAATTATGCAGTCTGAAACATTAAATCTAAAATATAAACAAAGTAATTAATATTTTTTCGATGAATCTCTAAATGAAAATTGACTTATTTATACATTGAGCAGTTAAGGATTTTGTAAATAGTATGGAATTATTAGATGGAAAATTCAAAAATATTTTTCAAATTTGTATTTTAATAATGTAATATTTTAATAATGTAAATATTAGTTCATATTATTGTAAAAAATTACACAAAACCAGTTTAGTTTTGTTAAGGAAGTATACTATAAAAAATTCATTTAAATATAAAATTAATCTTTGTGATAATAAATTGTCAATGACAAAAATGAAATACATTGATTATTTCCATCGATATAAAATAACTAAATCACTTATTACGTTAATTTATATAATGAAATCAGTTTACAATATATATCATTACAAGCAATTGCTGTAAATCGTTTCCTAACATTGCAAGAAAATAAATAAGAGAATATCAACATTATTTTATTGTTGACAACAAAACACACAGTTGAAAAAATATAATATATTATTTATTAGAACAGTTGTAAAATTCTAATAAATAATATAATAATAATAAATGAAAATTCTAATAACAAATAATATTTAAAAATTGTATGTAATAAAAAAATACCATCAATATGAAAGTAATTACAATCCTAAATTAAAGGTGCAGTTTTATAATTTATCTTAATCCAAAAAACAAAAGATTAAAAATAAATATTTGTTAAATACATTCATATTATTTTCCAACTAAATCATTAAAATACATATAATTTTATGCAAATATTTTTAGTGACTCAATAATGAGAAAAAGTTTTTTTGAGAAATGTCAAGCATTGACTTTATAAACATTAATTCATGAGTTGTGCAATATGTTTGACAATGCTGTAGCATCGAGTAAATTTTCACTAATCATAGTCTGTTTTTATATAATTGTCTAATTTTACATATATGTAACATAATTTTGTAAAATTATTCTTTAGTACATGTTTCTTAAAATTTTATATGTTATAGTAATTAATAATATTAATAATAATAATAATATACATATACATATATATATATATATATATATATATATATATATATATATATATATATATATATATATATATATATATATATATATATATATATATATATATATATATTCAGATCAGAAAATAAAAGGTTTTACCGGGTAATTTTTAGCTCAAAAATGTTTTCCCCGTAAAACAAATTGTATAAATTCCTATGCTTTCCATTTCATTCCAAAAAATTGGATAACAAATTCAGTATTCAAATTTGAAGCAATGATAACAACTCATATTTAAATATTCCAGAGTCTTTTTTGTAAAAAATCGAATACAGCTTCAGTAAAACATTTTAGTGAAATAAACAATTCAGCATCTGGTTTTCCTTTTCGCAAATCATAAGTTATAGCATTATACGACTACTTCAAATATAGGCCTTATTGGATTTCACCGATATCAAGAAACTCAATGTTTTAAAATTTATATTTATCATTAGCTTTGGAGTCCTGTTTTAAATAATTCGATCACCTGAGCTCGTGGTTCTATTTCAAAAATTTTGGGCATTCGAAAATTTAAATTTTTCTTCTTTTCTACATATATGAATAATTTTGTATAAAAAGCAGTGCTTTAGCATTTATATTTTTATAAAACAGATTATTTTGCACGAAGTACTTTTTGATTAAGAACACTTTCCGGTAATAGTTTGTTTCAGTATAAAATTTCTTTATAATAAACTTTGTTTCCATTTATTTTTAAGTTTTATTTTATTTTTATGATATTTTTAAGAAATTCTTTAAATTTTTTATGTATTTCTATAAGAAAATAGAAGGCTTTTCAGATGACATTTAAATGCTTAAATGAACTTTAGAACAAATGCTTTGAATTAAGAATATGTTAGATAAATTTTTTTCGTATAATTTGTACTTTCTATTCGTTTTAGAATAATTCGTCTAGTATTACTTTACTTATTCTGAATTATCTAATCATTTGATGTAATTTGTATAATGTCAAAGTCAGTAATATGTTCGTAAGAATTTTAAAATTCTACCCAATAATGTTTTTATGTATTCTCCTCTAAGTATATTGCCAGATAAGAATATATGGATTGCATTTTGTAAACAAAAATTGAGTAAATGACAACTTAATGGATATAGAAAAATTTATTGGTTTCCTTGAAAAAAATTGTTAAAAAAATTATGGAAGAATATTTAAACTTGAGATCATTTTAATAGTTACACTGTTATGTATGTCGTCAGTTTAAAAAAGAAAACAAAATTATTTCTTTTTTGTAACCTAGAACTAAAAATGATATTAAATTTTAGCCTATTGTAGCAGCATATATAAAACCATGAAGTTTTAAAATACACTTTATTAAGCTTGCCTCACAATTTAGTATATTTAATAGAAAATTACCTACAATATTTATACTGCTATATTATTTCACAAAATTATATGTTACAAAGATTTCATCACTAAGAAAATTTTATTTTCACTTCATTATGTATTTCCTTTGCTATCTTGTTTTCTTATCTACCCGATCATATGACGTAAAAACAAAATTAGTTCTCTACTCCTAGAATTTATTGATTACAAATGAATTGCACATTTCTTATAGCAAACTGATTGTATTATCTATAGCCCATCAACATAGACAGTGACATATATGGCTTGATATGTATTAAAAGTTGATATTTTGGTGATCCACAAACTGACAATCTTGTTAGCTGAATTTTAAGTATTAAATTATGCTTATATTTAAAATAAAGTATGTTCATACATAAGTGCAAGAAAAAAAGTTTTCAATAATTTTAGATTTTAAAGAAACTATATTTTTAAAATTTTAAGTATAAATATTTTTTTTACTTCTTATCTTTCAAGTGTAGAAAAAAATTTTTAATTTAAATGGAAGTTAGAGGAAAATGCATTTTGTGCAACAGGAATTAAATATTGTAGCAATTATTTTAAAACTGATTCATATTTTGATCATTAATTCTACAAATATCTCATTAGTCTCAATGAAATTTATAACATAATTATGCTACATGGGTAAAAGAGAATTATTTGTTTAAATAGTCTTGAAAAAACATTATTGATTGAAGTGAATTTATGCACTTTGAATGCATTTAAAAGTAAAATTTTATAGTAAATTAACATCACACTGGTAAAAATATTCAGTAAAGATTAAAAATAACAGGATGAAACTTATAATTTTTTAATATACCTAGGTTTTCTTTAGTTATTTAATTTTAGAAAATTAATGTACTGTAATTATTTAATTAATTCAATAATTTTAGTGAAAATTTACAGTATTGTTAGGAACTTTAAAAAATAAATATACTGAAAATAATTAAAGTCATCAAAAAGTAAATATCATAATACATTAATCTTCCAAATAAAAAATAACGTAAACTATTTTAAAAAAAATTAAAAGAGATATTTTTATTCCATTTAAGCAGTTTTAAAATAATACACTGTATAAGAAAATTAAAGATAGATAAAGAATCGAACACAGAAAATTTGCAATGCAATTAATTGAATATATTTTATAAAAGAGAAAATTTTCAAGGAAAATGTTTCCGATAAAATATATTCCTTTTATATGCATATGCTTTTATAAAGATTTTTTATCTATTCATCTTAAGATATTCTGAAAAATACCAGTATGAAATTAAAACTAAACATAGAATCGGTATAATTGGGGATTTTACTTATTTCTATGAATGACCTAGAAAAGAATATTAAATCTTTTAAGTACTGGAATCTATTATTATGGTAGTTAATCTTTTATGTAAAATAAATGTTTTTTATTATCTATATTAAAAAAGTAACATTATAATAAAATTCATATATCAAACACTCCCATACTATATTTTACTATATTTTTGGGAAATATAATGTTTTTTCCTAAAGACAATACCTTACATTCCAAACAATTTCTTTAACAATTTGTTAACAATTAATTGTCTTTAACAATAATGTTTTTTTCTTAAAGACAACACCTTACATTCCAAACAATTTCTTTAACAATTTGTTAACAATTAATTGTCTTTAACAATAATGTTTTTTTCCTAAAGACAACACCTTACATTTCATACAATTTCTTTAACAATTTGTTAACAATTAATTGTCTTTAACAATAATGTTTTTTTCCTAAAGACAACACCTTACATTTCATACAATTTCTTTAACAATTTGTTTAACTATATTTTATTTGTTAACAATTAGAGTCAAGTTCGATTTGTTTTCAGTGTTTGTTATGTTTAATTAAAAATATATATATTTAACCACAAATAATAACAATATAATTACATTACGTACTTATAAAATAACTTGTGATTTTCTTGGAAACATTAGAAAAATATAAAAGTTTTTTATTTAGTGTTCACTTTTTTAAAGAGAAGTTAACTGTATTGACAAAAATCCAGCCTATTCATTAAAAACTTCATTTATTTATTTTTTTCCTTTAAACTTTTATTTTTGCTAATATAAAATTCTTTACCGACTTTAACATATTTAGACATCTATTGATTTTTGACAATATCCTTTTGTAGCGTTAACGCAGTCAACCATCTCATAATCCTCATCTAATGTTAAGAGGTAAATTTAAACCCTCATCTCCAAATTGCAGTGTAGCTACTAGAAATATTATATCCTCATTAAATTAAAATACATAAGATATTTCATACCGTATAATGTGCAGCACAATAATACGGTGGACTTTCAAGCATTGACGTTATCAATTTCTTGACACGAGACATTTTTCACAACTCTACAGCAAATTATGATATTTTTCCGACTTTTGTAATCTTTTATAAACAAACAATATAAGATTAACACCTTTTAGACTTAAATACTGAAATATTCTCTTAATTTAAAAAAAAAAAATTAAATAGTCTTAGAAAATTAGTTATTGTTAAAACCTTTATTAAAATTTCTATTTTAATTTGTCAACATAATTATAGGCATGCTGGTCTGTTACAGTCCTGGTATAATTTCAGTACTAGCACTATAATCAAAAATTTTGGAATTAAACAATATATTTAAATAAGATGTTGATAGTGAGATTCGATATTATATATTAAGATAAAACTGTTAAATATATCGTTTGTTAAGACAAAAATATGAGGAAGTAAAGTATCTCAAGTAAAGTAATTTAAAGTAAAGTATTTTATATGTGATGCTTTTGAACTGGTTCTCCCATTTGGAGAACCAGTTCATAAGCATTGCGTAAAAGATAATCAGTGAAATAAATTTTCGAAGGAATTATTATAGGATGCTACTTTTAGAAACTTAACTAGGCTTTTCGTAGTCTTCTTCCAACATGCAATACTCCATTATTACATAAAAAAGGATAGAACTCATAAATGTTTGAAGATTTAGATATCAACTGACATGATTTTAAACTCGCAAAATGTGGTAAAACCTTTTCTTCATTTTGATGTATTGGATGGAATATAATGTTGAGCTTCCTCTTCAAAGTCTTTATCATACAAGTGACAGCAGTTGAAGATCTTGTAACAGATACTATTGCTGGAGCAATCATTAAAATTACATTAAAAATATTTTGGAAAAGTTAAAATCTGAAAAATTTAAATTTATCAGATATTTAGGAAATAATTGAAATAAACATTTCATTGGTATTAAATACATATTGGGAGGCACCACCCAATATGCCTTAAGTTAATCAAGTAATGTTTTAAGAAGAAAAATTCTACAGAAGTTATTTACTAATTTTTCACAACAAATGTGGATTTATAAGAGAACTTTTTTAGAACTCTGTTTAATAAAATGTTGAGTAAGAGGCATAGTATCTACTTTCTTTCCAAACTTGAAGGTGACAAAACTTGTATTTCCTCTTCTCGGATGTATGTCAGGAATAGTGCTTATTTTAAATTGCCGCATTGTAAACAATGTGCAAATTTCATATAAAACTAATACTATCATTGTATCTTTATCATACCATCTTAAAAACTGATAAATTATTTGTCATCCTGAAATATTAATTTATTTTTCTCAATTACATCTCTAATATAACTCCGTTTCAATATTACTGTTCACTATTTGTAGCTCTGAATAATTTTCAGATCGAAGGGAATTCTTAAAGTCTGCTACAATTAATTTGAAGTAATTGAAGTAAAAATTGAAGTAATTTTTCACAACTATTTGCCACAAATAATGTAGTCATTAAAAATTTAAAGACAAATCAACACTTTAATTTTGGTTACTAAAGATTTTGTAAAATCACATCATCGCTCGCTTTGTGTTAGAATCCCCATACATTTTTTTCATGCAGAACCTATAGCATTCTAATGATTTTATTGGACTGTTATCTCCCATTAAAGGTTGATACAATCAATAGTTGAAAACACAATTTTTTTGTACCATCAGTGTTTCTTAGGTATTTTAGAAGGATAATATGACAAAGAATTCTACATTACTTTCATATTCTACAATATATGGACATATTGAGAGAAAAAGTCATCATTTTTCTTAAGTGGATTCATCAGGAGAATTGGGATCATAATACCCAAAATTTTTATGTTCAATAAAAATTCTTAATTCTTTATTTCTTAATTTTTTTTATCCTATATCAATTGTTGAAACACAGTACAGCTTTTATGCAATTAATTTCTGCCTTGTATGATGCTTCATTCCATTTTTTTCCAAAACTGTAAAATTGTTAACAAGTGTGTGAATTAATAAACACTGAATGATCACTGAGCATAAAAGGACATTCCTCAAACATAAGCTAAAGGGAAATACACACACACACAAAGAGCAAAATTACAATTATTATAAAGTAGTTCAATACTGCGACTAAATATCTGAAATACTTTGGTAATCAGATGATGTCTCTATTCTGAATTTCATGAATCATCACTCGTAAAACGAATAACGCATGTAGTTGTATGACAGCAAATTATATATATATATATATATATATATATATATATATATATATATATATATATATATATATATATATATATATATATATATATATATATATATATATATATATATATATATATATTTATATATATATATATATATATATATATATATATATATATATATATATATATATATATATATATATATATATATATATATATATATATATATATATATATATATATATATATATATATATATATATTGGCAAATCTTTCTTTAGCAGCTTTTCCACTAGCTGTTATATTGTATTGTATTTTCTGTATTGTATTTATTTATTACTTTATATATATATATTTGTATTTTTGCTTTATATATATATATATATATATATATATCATGTAAACTTTTTCATAGAATGTAACATATCAGTAACAGAAAGCCTTCAAATACATGAAGAAGAAACAAAAGAGCCACAGAAAACTATCTGCTGCAGCAGCACTTTATCCCTCAAACTAGGAGCACCTCATGTCATGAAATGTCCCTCTCTGAAACATATTGTCAGCTTAATTCCTCAAAAGATGCTATTTTCCTGACACTTTCTTATCTTTTATGCTATTTTAAATACATTTTTTCAGCTTTGTAATATTGCTGATTCATCATGTTGGCAATGTTTTTATATAAAAGTGCAAATTAAGTGAGGTCTATGTTGTTTTGAAGTTAAAATACTGAATATTTTTAAATTACTAAAATATATGTATCAAATACATAGCAAAATATTAAAAATACATAATATATAGAAAATGTGTAAATTAATGTTTCTGAAATAATTATATAACTATTTAAAATAAATGGAACTCAGTTTTTTTTTTAAATCGTGTAGTGGACAAAGGCAGTCCAAGGAGTACATTTCCTTTCAAGGGACTTTTCCTAGAGAGTGGGCCGTATTGACTTATCCCAAGCGAGTAAATCAGAAAATTCCCAAGATTCATCACCGATGCAAAAGGAAAACTGCAATATCCATCTATCGTTATTATATTTAACCAAGGACTTTTGATTGCATAGATTGGTATTCTATCACTAGATTCTAGAATCCAAAATTAAAATTTGGATTTTGTCTGATTAAATGTTGATGAATTAATTTTAAGAAATAATCACATTGAATTCTGTGAATAATGTAGATTTAATCTTCACCATGTAATGCCGCATCACAATTATGAAATTTCATTATTCATGGACTGTATTTCATGTCCCAATGAATTGCTTAAAAGTTTTCCAATGTTATATGTTTTAAGTAGGAAAAATTGTATCAAATCATCGCTAGTTACTCACGTTTTTAGTTTGAGTGAAAACTTTCAGCAAACTATATGATTAAGTAAGATCTTAATCTCTCAAGCATCGTGGTCATTGTTACTTTTTATGAATTTCATTTTGATTTCTATTTTGAAAAATTAATAAATTTCTAAAGGAAGATAATTTTGTTTCTATGAAAAATAATCTACCAAAAATAATTTTCAATGAATAAAAATTTTCAGTCATTCGCTTTCAAGTTAAAATGACTATAGAAATCAAGCTAATTGAAAATCCTTCTAATTTTCAGGAATCCTTTTCGAATTTTTCATTTTCATTTCAACGTCAAATTGGAAACTGCATTGCAAATTTCATTGCAAAAGTTTAAATGTAATAAAAATGATGTTTTTATTTACTAACAAAATGTAATAAAAATAGTTGATTTTTAACTAATAGCTTACGCTATTCACAGAAAATGGAAGAGAAATTGAGCATTATGTGTCATTCATACATCATATATCATTTATATAATATTATAAATTTAATTAAATGTAAAATTCATTAAGCGTTACGGATTGTCAAAAATTCTTTTATAAATAATAGGAAGCACTATTATAAATTTTAATAAATGTCTTTAAATATATTTATTATGTAATTAATTATATAACTCAAATATTTTACTAAAATTTGATGTAAAATATACAATAATGTATTATAAAAATAAAATATTGTATAATAATGTATAATATATTATGTTCAAAGGAAAAGATATTGAACAAAATATTTTCATGCGTATAGTTAGTTTTTCAGTAGTTTTGTTGGATCAATATTTTAAATTTTACTTCTGTGATTTTAAATTGAATAATATTTTCTTGTACAAACTAAATTAATTAGTAAATTTTCCAAGCCTTTGAAATATTTTTCAAGTAGTAGGGATTAATTTTATCAATCAAATGGCATTATGTAAAATCAGTCATTAGTGCACAGTCATTAGTCAC
Source organism: Latrodectus elegans (assembly GCA_030067965.1). Classification (NCBI taxonomy): domain Eukaryota; kingdom Metazoa; phylum Arthropoda; class Arachnida; order Araneae; family Theridiidae; genus Latrodectus; species Latrodectus elegans. Next base: position 86,775,604 of record CM057820.1, on the reverse strand, counting down.
AGTAATCAGCAAATATTATTTTGCTCATTGTTCTAAAGATGTAACGGAGTTCTCCAATGATACGCAATGAATAATATCATTATAATATTGAAGTATAAGATATAAATTGTTAGACAAAGTAAAATAAAGTCAATAATAAGAGTACATGGCCACAATGAGCAATAACTCACCATCATTAATACATATACATGGCTACACATATTTGTTGGTACAAATGATTGCTAAAAGCAAATTATCGAAGAAATTATATTAAATTTTGATTATAAAACGTTACAAAATAGTGCCCTGGTTGATCCCAACGCAGCCTGGGATAGATAATCGATGTATGCTGGTACAACAGCAATGAAAATTTGCTGCATGATTGATTATTGACAAATAGATTTGAAATATTCTTGAACATCATGTCGAATGTCAAATCTGTTACATAATTTTTATGTTGCCAGTTAATTTTCTGTTAATTTAAGATTTTTATCGAAGCCGAAATTATGATCATATTTAAAATATATCATCTTTTAAACCTATAGTATCAGGGAGTCTCCAGCAGGAATTTTACAGTCGATCATCAGTGTCTTCAGGACTAGATTATAGCGCACACGATATAAAAAGAAATTTCATTTTCTCATATAACATTCGTTATTGAGCATCATTTTCATGAATGAATGTCAGAAAAGGCCTCTATCAGAATGAATTTTACAAAGACATAGCATTTACCCTGGTGCAATAGCCGGAATACTATCATGTTTAACAAGTTACCTCGAGTCATCCTACTTATTTTCTTTTTATTTCCAATGGCACAGATGAAAAGACAATTACAGCAAAAATACAAATAACAAGACAAATGAAAAATAAAACAGATGTAACAATAGTCTATGTATCTAAAAGTTCCATTGCCTCCCAGTAGCGGTCCGCAATTGAGCATTTCGATAACGCCTTACAATGGAGTAGAGGGTCACGATCCATGTTCCGTTCCAGATTACAGAGGTTGCAGATAGGACTTGAAACTATACGAAGACGGTACACGTGTTTAAGAAGGCAGTCATGACCGGTGGCGAGCCTAAACTAAGCCACCATTTTATGTCTGGGTAATTTTGAGACCACATAAAGTCTGTCTTTCCAAAATTTTTGCTCTGATAGAGATTCGATAATCTTTTTCAATCTTTCAGACAGTACATTTTTAATTAGATGTTTTACTATGCAAAAAGATACACTAGAAAAAGATGTTTGTAAAGTTATGGCCCCCCTCTTTGCCTGTGTATCGGCAAATTCATTGCCATGGATTCCACAGTGTCCGGGGATCCATTGAAGAGCAATGTCTTTCTCACTGGAAGACAAACTCTGAAGTAGGCTACAACATTCATGGACAGCAGAGGATACAGAATTTGAAGTAGGCATTAAGGATTCCAATGAGGCCCGGAAGTAACTAAGTAAAACTGCTTTGGAGAACTCATTAAGATGGCAAGTCAACTGAGAAAGAGCAATCCTGATCGCAAGCAGTTCCCCATCAAATGCGGATGCAAGTGTGCTAGCTGTATTTGCAATTGAAAAAAGGGGACAATAGACCCCTGATCCAGCGTTGGATCCTTCCCGCAACCGGGAGCCGTCAATATAAATTCCCAGCCAGTCAGGCTCAGGATAATAAGTGTTCATGGTCTCATAGGCGAGAACCCTTAGGATCTCCGTATCTGTGACCTTCTTGAAAATTCTTTCAGATAGATCAAGGCACACACTTAAATTAGAAGATTAAATTGGGCAATATGAGAGAGGCAGAGGCTCCGGTTCACACCACAACTCAATATCCCTCTTTAGCAGGAGGATTCTCTGAATGAAACTCCACTGTGTTTAAAGTTTTCTTTCGAGATTAAGGGCGATATTATGATCATACCAGAGATCTGGGGCTCCAGGGATACGTCCAATTTTCTCCCATAGCAAAAGGGTCTTTTCCTGCATAATTGATTTGATAGATCTGAGACCTGTGTACAGGTACAATGCAACAACAGGAATAGTTTTAACAGCCGCAGTGATGAGGTGGAGTGCTTGATTAAAAATCAATTCCAGGGAACCCGTATTGCGTACAGACGTAGTAATAAGGGGCTCACAACAGTAAGTCATCAGTGGAAGAATAAGGGATCTAAAAGTCAATAGAAGAGTCTGAGAAGAGCAACCCCATTTACTTTCTGCAAAGCGTTTTATCATTGTCAGCCTATATCAGACACGTCCAATGATATTCTCAATGAATAGACACCAAGATAGCTTTCTGTCAAAAGACACTTCCAAATAGGTGCAGCATTCTGCCTGGTGCACTGGAAGACCCTTGTAGGGTTAGTTCCACTTGAATAGGTTGGTGAGAGAGAGAAAAGGACACTGAACCTTTTCAACAAGTTCAGTGTCCTTTTTTCTACAGTTCTCCTTTCTCTACAGGACAAGGAGAGACAGTTTTTTCAATATTAACCATCATGTTATTGGAGTTACACCAGTTCTCCAAAGAACTCAGAGCATGACCGAGTCTCTTTTTGTTTTTTAGTTTGGCCACTTTCTTTGGGGAATTTGTAAAAGTGACCAGATCATCTGCATATAATAAACATCTTATGCCAGGTATGTCATCCTGATTATATATTAAACAATATAAAGACACAATGCCTCCATTTTGCAGCCGCGCGTGCGACAGATTTAAACATCATAGCACATATTCTTAGGGATAATATTCGATATAATAACGACAGAGTTCATACGGATTACCTGTACTAAATACCTCAATTCAATGACAGGCAAACTGTTTTTTTGTCAGTGGTAATCTGTGAATGTCAGCCTCATTATTATAGCATTGAAGATTGGGAGCAAAGGCCGATTATTGCGTATCATAGCATAAAGAGATGACACAATGAGAAAATAAGTAGTTATAATTCCTTACCTAAAATTCTAAAAACATGCATCAATGCAAGTGGTCTTTTCGTCCGCGAATCAAATACGATTTTGAGTATTCTTTTCACTAATATTTTCCGAAGATCAGCCTTATGACCTTTAAGTTTTTACAATCCAATTAACTGTGCATGAGATCCGCCTATGTTTATTTTTACGAAAAACATTTCTTTTCTTTAAATGCTATATATTTTGGAAGGCAGATTGCAGTTGTATGGATAACAAAGTGCACTGTAATGAAAGTGTATTTTTTAAAACTTTTCACTCTATGCTGGCCTATTTTATATTTTTACAAAAATTATAATATGAATGTTCAATATTTAAAATAACTGATATGATACTTAATAATAGCATAAAAATAAAAGATATTTTGTAAATTCATTTTAGCCTCGGAAAACATATTATTTAAATTTAAAAACTATCTTCTACTAAATATTGCAATTTAAATTGCAATTTCTACTAGAAGTTGAAGTTTGATTAATATCAAAATACATAAATGTTATCTTTGAACATTCCAAAATTTTTAAAAAAACTTAATTAAATCTTTAAAAATAATTTATTGATTTTTAAATACGCACTAAGCTGATTTCAATCAAATACTTTATTTTATGCTTCAATAATATTCTTAAATTAAATGAAATTTTTATCTATTCGCAAAGCGCAAAATTGTAACATCAGAAATGAATACATATTCAAATAGAAATCATAAGGTATTTAATTTATATAATCCAGATATCTTGAAAATGTGCATTGGACAATAATTTCTTAAATGCATTACAATGTACGAAGGGTAAGATGGAAGAGTATTTAATTAAATAAGAAGTTCAAAACTTCGCAAACCAAAAACACTGCTTACAAAATAATTGAATCATTGCTTTTATATAACAATGAATACAATACTGTAGTTTTGCCATTTATTGATAGATATTTTGAATAGACAAGGCACAATTTTGAATAGACATGGAGCATTTTTTTATGTTAATAAATTTAAAAATATTAAACTATACATTTTGATCAATAAATCTCTAATTCTTATTTTTATATGTATGAGATAAAAAAATATAGAAAACATAGCTTTTATTATGTAGATATTTTTATGTATTAAAATAATTGCCTTAATTAAAATCCAACATTCTTTTCTACAAGTATTGAACAGAAAATTCACTGCAAATGTCAATATCGTATATTAACACGTATTAAATAAAATCTAAATGAAAATATTTATATTTATTTTGACACAGCAAAAATGTCAAAAGATAGCTGCCTCTGAAATATGCCTTTAACTTTTCTTCTCAAAAGTTGCCCCACACTTGACATGTGGATTTTCCCTCTTGAGTCGCTTTCAATGCAGTTGTCAACAAGAAATATTTATTGATCAATCATAGTGAGAAATTGGTCGATCAAATGCATACTTACAATAAATATTTAAAATTTCATACCTACCTTCGATACTTCATAGAAAAAAGAAATAAAATATATCATTATGACAAAAATGATATGTGAAGGAAAGCAAATATGCGTGTGCTAAAATATATTATACCCAGACATTGAATTTGATTAAAATTGCATTTGGTACTCAAAAAATTATCTATAGCAGTTTAAAAATTACCTAAGTTTAACAACATATATTTCTTCAAATATGTATATGAAGTTATACTATGAAATTCATTCATTATTAAAATATATTTTTGAACGCTAAATGTGCTTAAGAAAATGAATTATTACATTTAATTAATTACAATCATATGATACTAGATAAATAAGGATAGTAAGCCTTCAAAGAGTGTTATTGTTTCAAGGATTTATACAAAATAATTTTTTCAAAAAAATATAAAAGCATTCATGAAGCAATGCATATTATTATAATCTTAAAGTGCCGGTAAGGAATAAAATCAGTAACTTTAAATAAGTAAATATGTCCCCTACATGACAATATTTTCAATTTAAAAAACATTAAATATTGTTGCCTAAAAATTCCCTTTTTAATTTTGTATAAAAACTATATGAATGGTTGAAATCAAATTTGTGAAAAAAAAAAAAACTTATTTTTAAATTATTAAATCTACTATAAATTCAATGCATTTTTTTAAACAAAATAATCTTTATACACGCGTACAATGTTTGACAAGACAAGTAGATGTTTGTGTATGTGTGTGTGTGTGTGTGTGTGTGACTTATTGAAAAGAAATATCTTATAAGAACATTTAGATCAAAGAGAAAACTAATAAAATGCAAGTGTCTAGTGAATGAATTAAAGAAGCTTGAAAGTTAATAATCTGTGGATTATAAAGTTCCATACAGAATTGTTCTCAGATCAACATTTATTTTCGTTTTTAATTGAGAGTATTTAAGGAAACTGTTATTCTCAGATAGATGTTATAATTATGAGTTGAATTATAAATGGATCATCCATTGAATCGATTTGAAACAGACTATATTCACAAATAAGCAATCGTTTGCTATATGAATCGAAATGAAATGATCTCAAAATAAAGTTAGCTGGTGAAGTCAGTATGATTATAGTGACAAATGTCTGTGTGGTCAGCGGCTACAATGTAGATACTGAAAAAAAATGTTGTACTATCACTGTACAAGAATAGGTCTTTGGAAAACGAATTTAGAAATTTATCTTGGAATACAACATAAACAGTTGGTACGTTAATATGTTTTATAATAGCTTCAAGAGTTAGTTATTCATAACGCAGAGATACAATATCGCTTATATGTATAAAGGTTCTACAAGTGATATAGAGAACAGAATTTACACATCACTACGTCACTACGCTACCTTCTTCGTTAGGTTATAAACCATCAAGATCTATACAGTGGTGTTGAGTATGGTCTTAATTGATTTTAGCTATCCATCAAAATTATGATCTTCTTTTTGTAAGCTTACAGTTATCAACTTTCCTACGGTAATGAATGCAGGTATGCCTAAAAATATCAAGTTTACTTTATTAAAATTAAGTTTTTCAATATAAATGGCAAATTAAAAGTTACAATTTAAAATATCATCTCTTTTGATCTATGAAGACATTTTTAATTATTTCTGGTATAAATTGTTCTTAACGAATTTTCTAAGTTTTCTTATATTGCAGTTGCATTTCCAATATTATATATATATATATATATATATATATATATATATACATATATATATATATGTATATATATATATATATATATATATATATATATATATATATATATATATGTATATATATATATATATATATATATATATATATATATATATATATATATATATATATATATATATATATATATATATATATATATATATATATATATATATATATATATATATATATATATATATATATATATATATATATATATATATATATATGTATATATATATATATATATATATATATGTGTGTGTGTGTGTATATTTTAGTTTCTTATATCCCATAATTTTTGTTGCTGTTGTTACTAATCCCATCTGATATAGCTCCACTATTTCAGATCGATGATGCCATAAACCTACAAAAAATCGAAGAAAAGGAGAGGTTCCCAAGAAACTCTTTCATAATGAAATCCAGGCAATCAAGTAGGTGCTGAGGACTAGCCTCGCTGGAATTGCACTTTTTACAGGCTGGGAAGAGCTTAATTTGACCCCTGAAACTGAGACTCTTAGTTTGACCACTGGCAAATCTTTAGGTAGTGGTCTTTTCAGCATGAGACACTTGCATGCCAAGGGATCCACTAGGATGTTTGCGGCGATACCAGTTGTGACTTGGAGTGATAATCTAAACTCTCTCTCTTTGTTAAAATTATTTTTGCGGTAAGAAAACAATACTGAAAAAGTGAGGGTCAAAACTGGAGAGGTTGGAAGGGAAGTACCGTGCTTAGCCAACTGGTCAGCAGATTCATTGTCAAATAGGCCTACGTGATAAGGTATCCACAGAATATGGATGTCGTGGGAGGCAGATAGGGCAATTATAGGAAGGACAGAAACACCAACTTGGTCCATTACTCTATCACAATTGCTCAAGTGTTGAATACAGCTTCGACTGTCATTGAAAATCCAGATTTTATCAAAGGTGGCTCCAGATTTGATATTTTCCAGACCCGTTTGAATGGCAAGAAGTTCATTGCGAAACACAGAACAAAAATCTGAGTTTCTAATGGATCTTGATTCATGAACTTCAGCAAGGTAAATAGTGTAATTTCTACTGCCGGCATGATGATGATCGTCCCCACTACCATCCGTGTAGATCATTAGATCTTCAGCAAGAACATTCTTAATTATCTACTAAGCCAATTGTTCCAAATACTCTGGAGGGTGTTTGCTTTTGGTTATTTCAGAGATAATGGCTGTATGGAAAAAAGCTCTAAGCAGGCCCATATTTGATTTAACCAGACTGCAAAGAAATTGTGGATCTATGTTGAGCTGGATTGCCTCAATGGAAAAGGGCTCTAGAAAAAGGACTGTATGTTTTCAATCTTTTGTGATTCTGCCAATTAAGCAAAAATTTATCTGTCTTATTCTGAGTGCTAAGGCTAGCTAATTTGGCAAAGTATTTTACAAGATTATACTCCCTTCTCATTTGCAATAGCTGCAGATTTGTTTCATATAGTAGAATTTGGTTCGGGCAGCTGTTACGCATACCAGAAATTACTCTGGCTGCACTAAGCTTAGCTTTCTCAAGTTTCTGCAGATTACTGGTTGAAGCACAGGAGTATACCTGAAAACCATATTCCAATATGGGTCTAACGAGAGCAGTGTAGGTAGATCTAAGGGTGGCAGAGTCAACTACCCAGTCTCTGCCAGCGATATATTTAAGGATATTGAGAAGACCTCTACTTTTATCAACCAGGAATTTAATGTGTCTATTACATTTAAACTCGAGATCCACAATAAAATCCAAGTATTTGGCGGTTTTTATGATAAGGTATCTGAACACTCCCAATGAATAACTGAGGTTGGTAGCCACATAAATGTTTATCTGTGGAAAAAATAAGGTTACTGATTTCAAGGCATTGAAGGCAAGTTTGTGGTCTTCCGGAAAATTATTCATGGATTGCAAAGGTTGATTAAGTGTTGTTCAAGAGAAACAACATCACGACCTGAAGACCAAAGAGCTATGTCATCAGCAAAAATAGTAATACTGCAAATTCAAGAGATCCTGTTCTCAATTCCAGCTAAAAACAAGTTAAAAAGATTAGTGCATAAGACAGATCCCTGAGGAACCCCTTGTGAAAGTTTAAAATGGTGAGAAATAGAGTTACCAACTTTAACTCTAATGTTTCTGTTTCGTAAAAAGTTGGATATCCAAGATAGCACATTTTCCCAGATACCAAAAGAGTCATATAGTTTGATAAGAAATTTATTTGTCCAGACCCTGTCAAAAGCTTTAGTTAGATATAGAAAGGCCGCGACAGAATGATGAGTGGGACGCTTGTTTTGGGCATCCCTGATACTTTGGCTTAGAAAAAGAGCCTGGTCCACAGTGTTATGGCCTCGCCTAAAGCCATATTGCTTTTGAGGGATAAAATTATTTTCTTGAAGGTGATGCGTTATCCTGGAGAGCAACATCTTTTCCATAATCTTTCAAGTAATGCATGTCAGAGCAATAGGTCTATAGCTTTCAGGAGAATCAGCAGTTTTGCCAGGTTTTCTTATGGGAATAACGAGAGCTCTTTTCCAATCATGGCGAAGTCTACCACTCTTCCAAGATTGATTGTTGATTGTCAATAGTTGCTGCCTTTCCGCTGGACCCAGAAGCGTCAACATGTGACCAAAAGTATCATCTGGTCTGGGTGCCTTGGAGGGATCAAAACTCTTGAGGGCAAGATCTAGTTCGTGAAGAGAAAAACAGTCTCTAAAAATAGAAATGCCACCAGTAGAGCTGCGGCATCCATGAACTAGTCTTCTGATTTTAATATCAGAAAACTTGTCATTTTGATTGAAGGATAAATGGTTTATTATACTGTAATGATCACCCAATGAATCTGCAGTAGCCTTATCATTCTGTGGGATGTTACCCTGTTGTCCAAGTACGGTGCTAGAGTTTCCACTTTGTTGTCGATTATTTCCAAGACACTTGGCAAGTTTCCATAACTTGGTGCCTGGAGTTCTGAAATCTAATTTTTGCAGAAATCCTTCCACTTGTTTCTCTTTAAATCAGAGTATAGGCGTTTAATTTTAGCATTCATTTCCTTTAGATTTGCCCTTTGAGAACTATAGTTCTGTTCATTAGGGTAATGCGTTATATATTTCTTTCTTCAATAAGAGGTTTAAGTATTTCAGAACAATGAGTAAAATATGGTAAAAACTTTTTGATTTTTCCCCTAGGAATGGATTGCTTGGCAGCATGAATGATAATTTGCTTGAAATTGGACCAACAACTTTCAGTATCTTCAAAGGAGCCAGAGTTGTTAAAGGCTTGTTCAGTAAGTATTTCAAAAGATTGCCAATTGTCTATTCTAAAGTTCCAATGATGGTTTTTTGAACTTGGTTTTTGATTGCTTCTATTCATTTTGATAAGGATCGGCAGTGGTCACTGCCCACGCTATGAAGGACTTGCCAACTACAAGAAGGAAAGATATCAGAGCTGGTAAAAGTCACATCAAGTGCTACGGTTGAACAGCAGCTAAAGGAGGAGAGAGTTGGCGTCGGATCGTTAAGAAAAAGAAATGACTTACTATCCCTCATATCCATAAGATCTAATTCACGTCGATTGTTACCAGAACAACCCCAAGAGGCATGTTTGGCATTGAGATCTCCAACAAAAATAATACCTTCGTCAGAATGGTCAAGAAAGGTCTCGGGTAAAGTATTGGAGTTGGGAGGTGGTAGGCATTGATTAGCTTAACAAGGCTGCCCCTCCAGAGAAAGGAAATCCCCTGATCTTCTAGATCAGAACCCGAAGGAGATGGAAAATCAATGCTGTTATAATTAATGTCTCTAATAAGTAAAGCCAATCCGTCACTGTTTCCAGAATTCCTATCAGCTTTCAAAATGCGAAAACCCTTAACTTTAAGATTGGTCATAGCACTTACTTTGGTTTCTTGAAGACCAATAATCTGGGCTTTATAAGTATCTGCTAGATCCAGTAATTGGTCAAGCTTCACACGCGTGGCATAAGTAGATAAACCGTTGATGTTACATTGAAGAATTCTTAAATATCTATTTCCTGTTGGAGACTGTCGTTGACTTGTCGGACAGAGCCCTATGCCTAAATTCTGATATCGCCCCTGATTACTGCTCTGACTCTGCGCAACGGGCAATGCAGAATGCACAATTGAAGGAGACAAATTCATGGTAAAGGGGAAAGGGTATAGCTTCTGTTGATCAGAGATCTGGAGCACCCAGAGGTAGACGTCTGACTTGGCTCCATTCCCTACTAGTTTTAGGTGAACATATTTGAATGGCATTCCCGCCTAGGGTGACCCTACCAAGAGATGAACTCCCAACGTACTTCAGCCATCCCGTCCAGTGCAACCCTCCCCCCACACGATGAGGCAGAATAGTAGGACTTGGGGGGGGGGGAACTATTAATAACTATAATGTTTTAACTATTTAAATAACATTATCCCTTTCCTAAGATATATTTTAGTGTTAAGTTAATACTGAACATATCAATACAGAAATTTCGACGACTTACCTGTCTTAAAGTTTCCCCAATATACCTATCTTACCTCAATGCAATGTTAAATGAGATCTTTCATTCAAATCAAAAATGAATTGAAATTCGTAAATCAGAAAATAAATGGAAAGAAAAATTTTAATTTGTTATTTTTAAATTCTGAAATCAAATGCTCAATTGTTCTGAACTAGTTCTCAAGTTATGCAGACTTTCCTTTATGTTTCTCCTTTTTTTTCTTCTATGTATCTTTTACTTTTTATTCTATTCTTCAAAATAAACAATTTTTAATACACAAAAATTTCTTTTACGAAAGTTTTAATTTTTATTTTTCAAGGGCATTTAAATATTTGTGCAATACCTTTAATTCAAAATGTTTTTAAACAATTATTAATTTATGATGTTAATAACTATTAGAAAAAATAATTCATCACGGTACCTTATTTTTTAAATAAATCAATTAAATCATTACTATAAAAATAAATTATTTCTTGTCAGATGAAATAAATAAAAAAAGCTCCTTTCATATTCATAATGTCATCAAAATGAATTCATTTTAAGTAAAAAGTATGAAAAGTTTTATTAAATGTATTCACCCGAAAATGCGTTTGCGACATTTAGTAATTATTAAGAACAATGTTCACCAGAAAAATATTTAATGGTTTTGCGAAATTGTAATATTTGTTATAAATAATTTTAAAAATTATATTTCTATAATTAATTAAACACAGATATACCTAGTATATTATTAATAATGTGATTAGAAAAACTATATATATATATATATACATATATATATATATATATATATATATATATATATATATATATATATATATATATATATATATATATATATATATATATATATATATATATATATATATATATATATATATATATATATATATATATATATATATATATATATATATATATATATATATATATATATATATATATATATATATATATATATATATATATATATATATATATAGATATATAATAAACCATAATAGCCCAAATATCATATTTTTCAGAGAAAGAGAAATGTTTGAATAAAACAACGTGTTTATGGATTGTTTTCAAAATAAAAAAGTTTTAGAATGGTCAAGTTCTCTTTTATAGTTAAAAATTTCGATGTATAAAATTTTTATTGTTTACTAATATCTTCATTACTAGAAAATTGATAACCCGTTTTATTTTTTTATATTAACTAGAGTTCCAATACAATATTGAATAAATTGCAAATGTTATTTAAATAATGATAATTATTTATAGTATATTCGTTAATAACATAACTTAATAGCGAATGTGTTGTTATATAATGTTCGACAAGTAGATTTGCACTTTTCAGCACTTCAAGGATTAAAAATATTACACCTTATATAAAGCGGTATGATATGGTGGCTGAATCATTGTTGAATATGGCATGTTTTTAATTGGTTTTTTTAATTAATGAATTCTATATTAATGAAATATCTGCTTTTTTAGTAACATGGAACACATTTTCTTATTGAATTTTTTTAATAATATTTCCCTCCCATTCAATTGGTGAGAAAAATTTCTAGATCTGTATTAAGCATTTTTAAGAAGTTATTTCATATATGTAAATCATATATGTTCTTATATATTATATTTGCTTAAATACATTTAAAAGACATGTAATACTATGCATTGTATATATCGATATTGTAAGTCCAATTTCAATCATTTGCTTCCAGATCTTTTATTTCAAACGTTTTAATTATTTATTGTATAAGAATATAATAAAAGAACAATATTTGCTACTTTTTTTACATTGTTAGTAAAAATAAACTTGATATTTAATGAAATTAAAAATTGTTTAATTTAAAAAAATAACCTTAATAATGATTTATTTTATTTAATCTTTTGATACGTTCGGAACAATTACTTTCTTTGAGAAAAATGTTTAGCGAAATTTGCATATTGTGACAATAGATTTTAAAATAAGTAATTTATGGTACGATAATTTTTATTAAAAGGAAAATAGAAAAATTAGGTACAAGAATTTTCTAATATTATGTTCACTACTGATTACATTTCTATAATAGAAAATATTAACAATGCATCACAAATATAAAATAATAAACAGCTCTTTCTTATGCACAGATTGTATATATTAGATATTAAAAAATAATTTATTTATTTCTCTATGAAAAAAAATCAAATTTAGGGATTACTGAATGTCATAGATTGTAATACAATATTATGTAAACAGAATAAGCCATTTCAGGAACAAAACATCTAATATAACGTAACCTGTAAAAGGAAAATTAGTGAATATTCTTCACCAGGTATTATTTAAAAAATTTTTTCTTTAATTGCTTATAGCTAACAAAAGCTACGCAAGTAAATAAAAAAAACCATGTTTCAAAAAATATTAAAAATGAAATAATATTATTATTTTAAATCAAGGCATACTGATTAACAAATATTTAAATTATTAAAAATGAATATTATTTTTATCAATTCCATTAATGATGTCGAATTTGACACTAAAAGATATAAGGAGACTATGAGATTAACGAAAACTAGTATAATGGACTTGAGAAACTTGAACTGCATTCCTGTCGCATAGTATAAATGAGAATTCGTTATTTCCCTTAGACCATTTCAAAGGATTTATTAAGTCTGGTAGGATTAACGTATAATTTATTCCCAGTATAAGATTTGGTTCACTCTTCACGGATCTAAATTATTCACAAGTGAGAATAAATTAGAATATGTTGGTAAAGTTTATACTCAGTCTTTTAGTTTCAAAAACATGAAATATATTAAATTAACATAATTCTTTAAATATTTAATTAAAAATAAAGTTATTTTTCCATCATTTTATGGTTATACTAAGCTTAGGAAAAGTAACATCATTTAATGTGGTGCAGATTAATTAAAACACACTGTTTATATATAATTTCATGCATCTATAAATTTAAGTAAAATTCTAAGTGCATAACAAATTAAAAAATGATAGAAATTTCAATATTTGTTCATTATTCAAACTTTGATAATTTTAAAACTGAAAAGATTTTGATACAATGATACAAACAAACATATACATATATATTTGTCATATTATCGTCAAAAATTTTAATATATATATATATATATATATATATATATATATATATATATATATATATATATATATATATATCTTTTAAATTAATTCTTCTAGAAATTTAAAATCTTGTACTTGAGAAATAGTGTTTTCTAATGAATCAAACAAGTTTCTTTTTAACATCTTTCTATGACTTCAATGTGTTGATGATAATTTGTCACAAGTCTAGCAATCTATGATTTACGCTTGTTATATCTATGTACATTCAATTATCTAATGTACTTAAGATACATTTATTTTTAATTTATGATACTTCTGAAAAAATACTTTCGTTTTTATAAATATTGCTATTAATACCGTTTAAAAATTTACGCATAACAATTCGACTGTCATAAGAAAATGAAAATCATTGTTGAAATTATGATGCACTGAAATAATATTTTGAAGCATATTGGTATTTAAAACAAAAACAAATTTGACGAATTTTCGGCAATTGTTTTATAACTTATATTTGTAATATGGCTTGTCGAATAATTTTTTTTATGAGTTGTGGGCTGTGTATCAATAAGTTTGTATAGAAAAATGTTCATTCACAAACTGCAACAGTTGTGCGTAAAAAAAAGATTACTTTTGATAGAGGTTTAATAAAGGGAAACTGTTTTTATCATTTTGTCTTCTGCGTGTGCGCTTGTGTGCTCCGTTAGTTGCGTAAAAGTTTTCCAAATTTTCTCCCTTGTAGAACATAAATACTATACAGTATCTTCCAAATGTACTCGAGAGTAATAAATTACTTCATGGTTATTATAATGCATTTCAACAGCTATAAATCATTAGACAGTCTAAACGATGATGCCAAAGTTTTCATATGCATTTTCAACAATGACACAACATAATTTAGTAATTTTTTACTCAAATTGCTTATTCAATAATTTATTTTGATTCTAAATGATGCGTTTCTTATTTGTATACATTGAAGTGCGTTACCCGGATATTTTTAGGTTATTATAAAGAATAAACAAACAATCGATCTTTCAGAATAACAAATAATTTTGATATAATAAAAAATGATGACAATTTATATGATGATTTATGATAATTAGATATAATGATAATGTCTTAGAAAATTATCTACATATTTCACATTTCAGCAAAAGAATAAGGCATAGGGATTACAGTTAGTGTCCTTGAAGCTGAAGATCACTGAACAATATCTATTTAAATACTTATTGACGTTATAAAGTTAAAACATATATAAAAGGATACTAGTTACACGCTTATGAAATCAATGTACAATTCGTTATTCTTTTCCTTCAGGATTATGTTTGCTCACATATTTTTGAAAAGCTTGATTATTTGTATCGTTGTTTATGTTCTCAACATACTGTTAAAAACATATGCTTTTCAGATTATTTGATTCCGAAATAACTGGGAATTTCCAATCTACACTTAATCATGTGGCTTCTGAATACAAAGTTATGTTCAAATTAAGCTAAACTTATATATAGAAAATTTGGTTTACCATGGATCCAATATTTCCATTAGTACTTGTGTTTATGAATTCCAACAAAATTTAGCAATTATCCCATTATAAATATTAAGATGTTGATATTTACGTTTTAACCCGGGATCATTGGTAGGAAAAAAATTACCCAATGTAGCGATATATTGTGAAATTTTGAAGTTTAATAATAACACTCAAGTCTTAATTTTTAATTATATTTTAGCTTTAAAAATTTTATATTTTTGTCTAAAAATCTGAAATTAATTTAAAATTAAATGCTATTACCTGTTTTTTACGTTGAGGATATAAATTAAAAACTATGTTTCTTTAATTTAAATTTTACAAAAATAAATTAAATTGCTACAATTAGCGATGTACATTTTTGGCAAGTGCAGATGATGGGATTATTGGCAAGTATTAAAATTTCTTATACATGTTTCAAAATGTTGTTTGTTGCATCATTTTACATCAATCAGTAAAAAACAATTGAATATTATTCATAACTATCATAATATTTCAACGTATTTTTAATTATTTCACTCATACGCATCATTATTACATTAAATATTTGTTTTATTCATAATATACTATTGAATATTTACCATAAAAACTAGAAAATTGAACATCTCATCAATTATCTCAATCAAATACATCATTTTTACATTAATTTTTCTATGTTCTGATTAAATATGTTTTTTTTCATATAGAAAATATGACAATGGAGAAAGAAGTAAACTAAAATGTACCCACTAAACAATTATGCACTCTAATCATTTTAGATAAACTATACTGAAACCTTTAATGTTTTTAATAATCATGTAATTTCTTAAATATTTTTTTTAAATTTTAGTGTAATATATATCACATAAAATATTTATATATCATCATTTATGAAAAACCTGTTAAAAATCAATTTGTAAGTCCTGACTGAATAAACCTTCAGTCAAACAATCTAAACGAAACCTACCATACTATCGTGCACTCAAATCATTTTAAATAAAATATACTGATTAAAATTGTTTTTGTTTCTTAAGCAGCTAATTAATTTCGTAAAAATATTCAGTTTAGTGTAGTTATTAAAACATTAGAAATATTTTTTAACTACATGATATCTCCTTCTTTTAATATTTATTAAAATTCATTTCATGTCAATGACAAATACATATTATATGACTCTACTTCGTGTAATGTTTTCGTGATTAATAAATATTTTGTAATGTTTATATTAAGCTAGTTCGTTATGTGTATGTGTGTGTGCTTTGAATGTTTCCTATAAATTGCTCAGGTTTTGTTCAACTATTCAGTAAGCAGCTTAAAAAAACAACATATTAATGCATTTAGCACAGAATGTATTCAGATTAATTATTAAATTTGTATAAAGACACTCATTTAGGATTTGTTAAAGGAAAAAATGTTTTTCCGATCTTAGATGGGTTTTTTTATAATTAACTGTGATCAGTGGTGAAAACTGAAAATTAAATAATAATTCAAAATCAAAATATAACATTAAATAATATTTTAAATAAAATATTACGAAAATTAGAACCAAAAAAAAGCGAAATGGACATTTTGAAAATGCATCAAATGAAGCAATGCCGCAAAGTCGACAAATGAAATGTAAATAAATAAAGAACGCTGATTTTAAAAATTAAACTAAAGAGTGATCCAAAAAAAAGGAAAATATTTTTTCAACGATATGTTAAAGGAAAGAATGTTTTTCAAGATCTCAGATGGATTTTTTTTTATTATTAACTGTGATCAGTGGTGAAAACTGAACTTCTTAAGTATCCCCAGACCATGTCAAAAGTATTTTTGTTGTCAAGATAAAAACAATGATTTCTTCTGACTTTGCGATAAATTGAAACACTGACTATTATTATTAATATTGCGAGCGGACAATGTTTACTTGAAGAAGTATTATTTTTAAACAAAAATGAAAATTTAACATTTTTAGATTTTTTATTTTATTTCTTAAATTTAATACAAATTTAATATATTTATTAAAAGAACTTAATACCGTTATTAAAATTAAGTTTTATATTTGCCAATTACTATTAAAATGATAAAAATTTAAAAGAATATTTAAAAAGAAAGTAATATTTTCAATTTCTAATTTTTATATACTTACTTACCTAATTATTAAAAAATATTTTCTTAAATACGTAAAAAAATATTGATCTATATACACTTTTCTATAAATCTATCTGCCAAATACATACTTATATATATATATATATATATGTATATATATATATATATATATTATAAAAATTTGGTTGTAAAATCCATAATGTATTTAAAATATTAAAATGTCTTCATATAGAATATTATAGTATACTGTTATGAAAATTTACCATTTCTTAGGTTGAATATTTTAATTTCATGACAATTTTAGTATTAATTATTGAAATTTTAAAATATTTTCTGCATAAGGTTTAGCGCTTCTTATTATTTTTATTCCAAAAACTTACTTCTTGTCTACAATTTAGTGTTTGAAAAATCTTTATACTTTACGAATATATAGTTTCCTGCTCAATTGAAATTTCTATCAATATTCCCTTAACTCAGTTTTAGTGATTTAAAGCCTTTCTGACATTTGCTGTAGTAAATGGAATAAATACATATATACATAATTGCAGCATATAAGTCATGAAGTTTTATTAAATACTCATTCAGTCAAAAAAATCGCATTAAATTTAAGGAATATTATGTATATTATTTACATATAGGTTTTTGTTTAAATATTTTTATAAATATTTCTTGAAACATTTTCATTAATAAAATATTAAGTTTCTCCAGTAAAAGTAGTTTGTTGACTATCAGAAAAAATTGCTAAAATATGCTTGCCATTATTATGTCAATGTCCTTTATAAGAAAATGAAATTACATTTATGTAAAGAAAAAAAGAACTGATAGTAGTTTCCCTATACATATATCTTAGAATAAAACGTGTAAATATAGTGCTCGTTTTCTTAGAAAATTGGAAAATGATCATTTGAAATTTTACTTCGCTTGAAAAACACCTAACAGAAAAAATTGGCAAATAACAATGCAATATATTAAAATTATAAAATAATGTATCTACATAACTATCTAGTGTAAATAAAAATTAAAATTAAAAATTAAAATGGTAATAAAAATTATTGAACCCTATATTCTTAATACCTAAAGAATATATAAATAGAAATATCAAAATCAATTATTTTATTTTTATTGAGTTAGTATTAAAAATATAAATTAATTATGATGCACATTCATGTATTTAGAAAATTATTTTATTTATCCCTGTCTCATTTTGTTTCATATGACTTTTATATTTTTATTAATTTCTGCAATTAGTTTAAAATTAGTTTAAAATAATGAAAATTTAAAACTGATTCAAATATAAAAATTTCTTTTATTTGTCCTTTATTAATGTAATATCTTATATTAATTCATTTACCAAAATAAATATTTTAATGAAAAATTCAGGAAGAGACGTTTTTAAATTAACTTTCTTGTTAGCATCACTTGAAAACATTTTTTCTATTTTTTGAACTAGTTTTTTTTTAAATTAAATATAATATTTTTATGAAATAACTTAAAATTTGCTCTTTTGAGCTTAACTCCAAAAGGAAAAAAGCCTTGCCTACTCAAGAGGTAATTTAATAGACTGCTCTAAATGCGCTCTATCAAATTTTTGATATTATTTCACAGGACCTGCCACTTTTAGAGCTGAAGGAGAGGAATACAACTTTGAAGGAATTTTTTTATGCTCGCAGAACAAATTCCTATACAGGCAGACATTGCGATGTTTAAGCAATCAATATTTTAGGGTTTAGTATCTATTATCAGGCAAATTTTTTATTCTCTCTACATTTAGGAAGAGCATTATAAAGGATGCTTTATTTTACAGAGATAAAAACCTTTACACATTTGACGATAAGAATGACTATTAAATAATTTCGAAAATCCATTATTTGTTACCATGATTGAAAATTTATTGCAGCATTTAAGGCCATTTGGAACTAAATATCCAGATAATATTCTATCATTTTTTAAAGTAAACTCATAACTGTAATATAATCAACGAAACACTGTGTGTGTGAACTTAAATATATATCTTGTATTTCTATCCATCTATCCATGCAATGTTCATCAGCAGAATACTACACATTATACTAACTTCTTAATATCCGTTGGTGTCATTTTATATTTTTGAACATTTTATGAAGAATATACTTTTAGGATTTGTTGAGAAAGTGATATATATGTATATATATATATATATATATATATATATATATATATATATATATATATATATATATATATATATATATATATATATATATATATATATATATATATATATATATATATATATATATATATATATATATATATATATATATATATATATATATATATATATATATATATATATATATATATATATATATATATATATATATATATATATATATATATATATATATTATATAATTTTGTTGTAGTTTTAAATTTATTAAAATAAAATTAAATATATCTTTCGTAATAAACAAAGATATTTTAACTTTTTTTATACATTATACATATTACTGAAATAAGTGTTTTCAAAATAATTAATATTATTATGAATCAATATTAGTAGAATGCTTAACTAAAATTTAGAAATAACTAATTTTATGTTGTATTTTGTATGAAATTTAATGCATCAGGTATTCTTTTGTTCATAGAATGTTTTATATAAACATGTTTTATATAAACATTTATATATATATTTATCTTTTTATATAAACATATATACATTTACTGCGTACACTGCTCATATCATGAGCGTTTCTTTAAGATACTGCGTTCATTCTCAAGGGAAACCTTAAAAAAATCAATGCTTTGTAAGGAAAACTTTGCTTAAAATTATTTTATACGCAACATCATTTTTTAATATTAAATTAAGTTCTAAGATGTTTTCCCATGAATTTTTTATTCCCAGATTCCCCAAAGTAATATATTTCTATGCTTGGAAAACACACCTATTCATTTCCCTGGTGACATAAAATATCCTAGTTTTAGAGAGCAAAATGTTCCCCTTCCATGTCGTAAGCTATTAAGTTTGCTGATGGTGTGTACTTTCATTCTTCTACGAGAAATTTCTCCTTCCAAGTTTTGGAAAATTTGCAAGATTTCAAACTAGTTTTGACATTAATTATTAATAAGGAATACTTATCGCTTAGAATTTTCTTTGAATAGATAAAACCTTTTTTATGAGTTGTATGTTTATAATTACAGATGTGAATAAGAATGGAAGAAAAAAAACATAATATTGCACTTTAAAATGTACACAATACGTTTTTACTAATTTTCTACGATTCAGAAGAATAAGCCAAAATTTATGACTATTTTATTTGTAATAGTTTATTATTCAAGTTAATAAATAATTCAAGCACAGAATATCAGTATGCAATGAAAATTTTATGCTTCTATCTCCAAAGTTTAAGTAAAATTACATTTTACCGAATGATTTTTAAAGGCAAATGAAAAATAGTATGGTACTTTTATTTTAATTTGCATAATATATTTGAAATAAGCATATATATTTGTATGTATATTTAGTTAGTAATTGAAGCATTATGCACTCATTATTATTCTTTAACTTTTAAATTTATATTATTTTCTATTTGGCACGTTTGTATGAATAAGAGAATAAGTAAATTACCTAGAACTCTTTGATACATTTAATTTTATATTAAATAAAATCTATAATAACATTTGCATTTTCATTAATGGATCGAGAATTACTTACTCCGCTAGAAAATGACAACATTGCAAATAACGAATCTTCTGCAAACATGTAATTTGAGAAAGTCATTTATCCAGTTTTTTTATTTATGATAGTGAACAATTTTATGTATTTCTTGCTATAATTGTGAGTAACAATAATGAAATTATTTTTTATTTTTAAAGATAGTTATGAAAAATACTCTTTGTAATAACTATCAATTTAGATAATTCGACGAAAATATATGAACAATATGCATTTTTCAAAATGGTATCATGACCTTTTTTACGCAAAAGCTCTTAGATAAGAAAGTTAAGAAAATAAGGAATTCATGTCAATTGTTATTTAGATAATCTTTTCAACTTACCTAATATTTTAAATTGATATTAGAATCCACAAAATAACTGTTCTATTGAAAATTATTGAAAATGAATTTTGTTTGGTTTATTTAAGAGTTCTTAGAATATTCATTATGGGAAACTATTAATGAGATTTACAAACTAATCATAACATAATTATAAATTTCTTATTAATTTATTGTTGATCCTATACCAAGGAACGAAAATTAATTTACGTACTTATTACTCAATTATTGCACATAACATAAATTTCGTACAAATTACAGCATTTGTATGTGAGAAACATTTAATGATTAAATAACTAAACAAATAATAAATGTTTCAATGGAAGTACTACTTTAAGATATTAAAAAAAGATGAAAATAACGTAGATTATCAACCATCTGCAAACCAACCATATAAATTGCTATTAAAAATTGAGGTACTATCTATGAAAAACGTTCTCTAAATTGAAAAGATGTTGGAAAATAATAGCTTGTGTTTAAAAGTCTCTAATTTACGCACACAAAAGAATTTACAAGCAAGTATCTGGGCCATAAAATAGTCAAATAGATGTAAATTTAATTCTAATTCCAACTTTAGAATAAATATTTTTAAAATTTCATTATGGCAATTTAATTTTTCTGCATCTTTCACTTGCATGTATTTTTTAGCATCAAAATTTTCATTAATTTTTATAGTCTTAGAAGTGTGGATAAATATTTGTACAAGCAAATCATAAATCCATTAAGATGTGGATATAATTCATTGAAATAGTGGATGTTGAAATCTAAAATTTTTAGAGCATTTTAGGTCGAATTTCTCAAACTGAATATTTATTTCATCTTACATCTAATGCATCAGTCTGTCATTAATAGATTCTAATTCAAATATTGAAAATAATTTCTGCAAAATATGAATTTGACTTGAAATAGCCTTTTAAGGCATTTATGCAATTAACATTTTAAGAACCACGAACTCAACAATCTATGCTGAAAATGAATTTGCAATCAAATACACCAAGTTTATTTTCATTTATAAGCTTTATTAAGGAAACCAGTTATCATAACCAAGTCAGAAACATTTAGTTGATTTCTTGAATGAATATTAGTTATTTGTACAAGAATTTCAAACAAGAGCCTATGACTATCAAAAATGCCTCGTCATTAATTTTTGAAGGATTTTTGAATTTGGATGTGGAAAGTAAGAAAAATTGTATGAATAAATGGTTGGGTGTATAATGAATGAGAGTGAAAAGAACTTTAAAATATAAAATAAGAAGAAAATAACTCTTTTTTTCTCTTATTTGATAACTGTCTGCAAAACAAGCAGATAGATTACTAGTAAAATAGAAATATATTTTACAAAATGTTCTTTTAAATTAATAAAAACAAAGAGAATAATAATTAAAAGAAAGAGATATTTTGAAAAGTTAGATTTTAAATAAGTAACACAATTGATTATTTTTGATGATATTTTATTTACATAATAATAATAATTGCTCTTGGATATAATCTCTTTGTAGACAATATAGTAAAAAAAAACTTATAAGTACTTAGTTCCAAGAATTTTAATGATTTATGTGTGCTTTTCTTATATAACTGTGCATTTTGTGATTTACATATTTTTCCTGAACAAAATTATCGTTCTTTTAAAGTTTTAATAATGATGAAATTCTATTGTAATTATTTTTATTTTATTCCAATTAGTCATATCATCTTTCAATTAATTTGAAGCAACTACTTGTAAAACACTTTATACAATGATATTTATTAAATGTTAATTAGATTATTTTTGAGATTTCATTAGTATCTGAACAATTTACTATTGTTTCTGTTGATCTTAATTCTGCCTTTGTTGATGTGCTTGTTATATTTTAAAAGCTATATTTTTCTTTTATTAATATTATTTGCGCTTTTACATATTGAATATAAAGTATTTTTAAAATTTTTATTGATTGATTAACATTTATTTTATGATTACAAATGGTATAACATAAAGATTTGTAAAAGAGAATAAAAACTTATAACATTCTAAAAAAAACAGAGTTTGATATCTTAGAAAGTACTCTAGTAGAATGATAGGATCGACATACGAAATGAATATAAACTACTTAAAAATGCACATATATTATTTGAGCATTTCTTAAAACAAAAATACCATGGAAAATAATGATTGTGAACTTGTCATTTCAGAAGTTGACAATGCTGATAAATATTTTTCGTACTCTTTAGAAAATGATTAGAAAAATTATTTTCTTTTTTTTAAAAATAAATAAATAAATAAAATAAAAAAATAAAAACAGGAAAATAACATTACGTATCAAATACTTTTAAAAACATAGACCAGAAAATATATGATTGATCAAGAACATTTAAGAAGAAATCAATCCACATAATTATTCCTTCTTTTCTTTATATAATAAATATAAAAAGAAAGATTCAAGAATAAAAATTAAAACTTATGGAGAATCAATCATATATATTGCTGTAAACTTGATAATATTTATATCGGTCAGTTAGATAATAGATATTTCTTTGAAGAAGTATGATTCATATCAAGATATTAATTCAGTAATGCAGTGAAAAATTAAAATAAATGGAATAAACAATCTCATTGGTAGTAATGATAAATAAAGGAAGATTGTTTCCTTTAAGAAATCAACAACAGATTGGGAGAAAGTCAGATTGGCATGCTTTGCAGTAAAAATACTCAAGCTTCAGATTAAAATTTAACAGTAGAAGTTAAGGATTCGTTTACAGCAAAGTACTTTTAATGTTAAAAAATCAGGTGCAGTTAAATGAACAGATATTTTATAAAATTTTTTAATTCGTCATACAAATAAACAAAAGCAATGTAATTACTAATTACGACGCAAAAAAATACTCTAATAAATATTTGAAATGGTAACATCTGAAATGAAAATTCTGTAAAACTACATTTCATGCACCAATCTCTAATAAATATTGTAGGATACAGATCGTCACCACATGTGACAAGAGCAACACAACATATACACAAAAGGAATGTTTGACTCAGTTAATTATAGTTAGATCAAGTTCTTCTTCATAAAAAAGGAAGAAGTAACATTTATTAAAAAGTAATATATATATAGAGATGTATATATTGTTACCTATTGCATAAAATGTATACAAATATTTTAGTAGCATATCTTGATTTTTGATATGAATTATCAACAGAAGTGTGTGTAGAAAAAACTCGATGTGAAACCCGAAAAACTATTGATAAGAAAGTAATACAAAAGGTGTTTTTTTTACCAATATTTGTTGTATTGTAACATAGAAATGCTATTTAGTAATTTTTTTTCAAATATGATCGTAATTTAATAAGAACAATGTTCCAGAAGATTTTTCTGAGCCAGGCGGTCTGATTTATTGTTATTTCTTTCTTAATTGAAATGAATGTTGCAGTATAGCTAGATTTCAGTAAGAATTATTAAATTTTAATTGAAACTTCGTTTTTGAATAAAGAAATTACGTTTCTCAATAAAAAAATAAGGAATGTTATAATTTAAGATCATTATTTTATTCTACCTTTTTTATGGGAATAAGTAGAAAATATATGAGATAATAAAGCTAGCTGGTTTAGAGGAACAATAAGAAACAAAGGGAATATTATGATATTAATATGTAATACAGTTTCTCAAATTGTAAAGGAATTTTGAAATATATATACCACACAATGAAATAGATAAAAGATGCAATTTTGTTTTGTTTTTTTAATATAACGCTCATTTTCCATTCTTGGAAAAAACTATTTGATAAGAAAATAAAAATTATCAGACGAAAAGGTAGAAACCTGGAAAATTTCAAGAATTCAGCTTCATAAATGAGTACATGAAAATGAAAAAAAAAATGAAACATAGCTTTGTTTGGTTGTGGCCAGCATGTAATATACATGATTACTTAAACAGCGTGATGCCGACTTCAGTATTAAAACATTACTTTTAGATTTGCCAAACATAATATTTACTTTTAATTTGAATAATTCCATTATAAGACTTTTATTGCTTATGTATTGAATACTTTTGATTTTTGAAATATGTATTTAAAAATATCAATGAAAATATACTCCAAGAACGTAAAATATTATTACTTTAAAAGTGCAAAATAGTTCTACATGAGCAAAATATTTTTATGGACATAATTTTTAAACTTATACGTATTTTTAACATGTGAGTTAAGTTCTACTTATACTTAACTAAGTACATTCTAAGCAGTAAAGACATTAAATGATAATATTGAGAAAAATTATTATTCCATGCATTTCATTAATTTATTAAATGTTACAAGTAAAAGTTGGAATTTTCTGTGAATTTAGTTGACATAAAAAACCAAAATAAGTGATACAGAAATCTACCAAGAGTATATATGAACTTAACTATGTTATATGATGTATAGAAGCTCATGAAAGATTTCAGTATAAAAACTACTAAATATTGACAAAAATCATTGTTCCTTTTATATATAATAAATAGAAATATTATATAAAAATATTTTTAATACCTAAAAATATATTTTGTTGTTACTATTTTCCATTTGATCTGATGAAGTTAGACTAGATCAATGAACCCGTTGACATTAAGGAAGTCTGATACACAACTGTGCATTTTATAGATAACCGCCCAGTTCAACAAATGGCTTTCCAAGTTGTTCTGACTCCATATATGATACTGTTGAGTTCATACCTGTTATATTTAAGCCAAATAGGAAAAATCATGCTACATCTAGAATACGATATTCATTGAAATAAAACACAGCCTCTGTCATCAGGGGACAAAAGTATGTCTTAGCTCTATGTTTGTTACTGTTAGCTGGGAAATATGAATTGACTTTCTTCCCTTAACTGATCCTATCAGGAGTTAATTCTCCATACCAACTTCACTCACTTTTACTACAAGAACTCCGTTGCAATGGAGAGATGATTTACATGACTAAGGAGTGTATATTTTGTAAGTCAGTTTAGTAAAAGTGTCGTTTTTATTTAAGTTTGGAAACTTAGCATTGGTATATGCTGACATCATTGAACGATTCTAGTAATTTGGAATACAGAAATTCCTACGAAAGAAAGATTAAAATTTCAAAATTTTATTCGCAATATGCTAAAGATCAAACTGTTGCAAATTTCCTCTTGTGTCATCCTTAAAGAAACTACACTAGTGGAAATTCACTGATTTTCAAATTCATCAGAACAAGCTTATGGAGCTTGTATTTTTGTCCACAGTAAAGATTGCTTCAATGACATCAGTGTGCATTTCTTATGTAGTAAATATAGAATAGTACCAGTTAAACGAATAAAACTCCAACGTTTAGTGTTTTTAGAAACCGTGCTTTCACCAAAACTTTTAAGCAAATTCTCTTGAGGCAATACAACTTGATGTTGTTTCTGTGCATATTTAGACAGATTTAACTATTGTTCTTTCATAGATGCGTATAATATCTCAACAATTGAAATGCTTTGTAGCCAAAAGAGTTGTCCAAATACTGGAGTTAACAAGTAAATATGAATGACATCATTTTAAATCAAAAGACAACCCAGCTTATCCCTTGTTAAAAGGACATTCTATGGATGAACTTATCGAGTGCAAATTTTGGTCGATAGGTTTTGAGTTTTTATACTGTGATATAAGCTTGACAGCAAACTATGATTGTGCGTCTATTGATTCTGCATATATAAAAATACTTAAGCTCTTTGTTAACACTTATGTTCAATCTGCCAACCACAACGACTTTTTTGATGAGTTCTATAAACTTTTAAATAATTATTTGAAATCAATCCATATTGTAAGTTTTATTTTCAGATTCATTAGAAAGCTGCAGATAAAGTTATCATTTAGTCAACTTATTATCTGTGCTGAACCTAATCATGCACGTGATATTTTAGTTTGAGATGCTCATGCTAAGAGTTTGGTGCAGATGTAACAGCTTTGAAACAGGGTAAAATCCTATCAGATCAAAGTAAGTTAAAATTCTTCAACACTTTTCTGGATGAAGCTTAATTAATTTTAACTCAGCGAAGATGCTAAACATCCTATAATTTTACAGAAATGTCATAAACGTACTACCTTAATATTGAACTATTTTCATAAAAAGATTTTGTATGTTGGCCCGAGTTCCTTACTTTACCTTGTTGGGCAACAATTTTGTTGAATAACAATTAATCAAATTATAGACAATTAGCCCCAGAAGCGAGAAATAGACACATTTCCATTTTATCACTTTGCAGTAAATTAATACGGTTTCTTTTTTATTAAATTTAAGAACTAGCTCTTACGGATATCTTAAGCAAAGTTTATATAGTTGGGTTTGTGTAAGTAAAAGAAAAAACAATTTTCCTGATACTCATTGAATAATTTCAAAAATTGTACAAACCTATCCAGGTGTTGATAATAAAACTCGTGCTGTTAAAAAGAAACTACCAAAATAAAATTTTGTCAAAATAACTAATTTAAAATTGCTATTTTTTCCTACTGTTTTAACATTTTTTTTCTTTTGTAGTTGATTGTTATTGCTTTTCTTTAGATTTCTTTCTGTATCTGAATTGTCTACTTAAGTTTTATTCTCAAATTTCTCATATGTAAACTATTTTTGAAATGATATTTCAAGGCCTGGCGTAATGACTGCGCCACCAATATGAATGTTGACTATTTTTTCCTCCACCAAATGCACCAACAGTCTGAAATGCTGTGAAATAAACACCTCAACTGTGTTGTAGTTATCGCTTGTTTGTTGTTACTTTATTAGCTTATTTGAAAGTGGGTTTAATCCTATGTAATTTTTATATGCTATGTAAAACTTTATTGGAATCGCAGCATAACACTATTGTAAGAACATTACACCACAGTCTTTTTATATATTTTAGGTTGAGATCACTTATTATCATTTTCAGCATTTTGTGGAAATATTTGCGTATCACAAAGTGGTGATTTTTGTGATTTTTTTCTTACATAAATTGGAAGAAATCTACAAGACCTTTTACACAAAACAATAACCTATCAAAACATTATTGATATTCAAGGCACTTAGTTATTAACAGTGCAACATACCACTAATAAAGAGAAATTTGAAGAAATGTTCTTTAAAATTATATTAGAGATATAAGCTATTCATTTTATAAATATTTTCTTGGTTTTCTTGAATGTAATTTGCTTAGTAAAAAAACATGAATATTATTATGCTTTCAGTCAAAATGCGTAAATTTAGAAAAAAAAAATGTTGTCTTAAAAATATAAAATATGATTACTTGTGAGTTGAAGTCTTTAAAATTAAATTATTCCTATTATCGATTTTTTTTTTTACTTTTCTAATGCAGCTGGTTCATTAAGAAATGAAGTATATTCAATTTTTAAATTTCAATCAGTAATATAATCATATTAACAATAACCAAGAAATATTTGTAATAAAAATAACAGAATTAGTATAATTTCCTGTAGAACTTCTTTTTTGTTATAGTATTATTAAAATATATTATATAGGTATTATTTTAAGGAAATAAATGTCAGTTTTTACTTTTAGACAATACTTAAATGATTGTTATTCAAAAATAAAAAAGTTTTATGTATGATGTATTAAGAATAATAACAAATATTAAATTATTTGAAGCATTTTAATGGTTTATTTATATTAAAATTACAGTCAGAATAGCGTACATCAAAGTGTTAATTATTTATAAATACTTAATTCTAAATTTGAAATTATAAACTCTAATTTTTTTTCTTGCATATCTTGGAGTGATCAAAAGAGAAAAAAATAATGAATTTATTGAGATAATATCATAAATATATAATATATATCAGCTTGTTCACACTGTAATGATAAATAGATATTACTTTACTTATGAAATTTTATTGAAAAATTCATTTTAAAAGTATATATTTATATATAAACTTAAAATGCAAACACATATGAATGAAACATATAATGTGTATCAGTGCAAAAATCAGTTTTGAATCAGAAAATAAAATTATTGATAAATTAAGCGAAACACATGCATTACAGTTAAATTAAAAAAATACTTTGTTTAGAGCAATTGTAAAAAATAACTTTGTGTTTTGAGATAAAAGCAAAAATATACTTTCCTTATTTTAAAATATTTGTCATTAAAAATTTATGTCTGCAACCAAAAAAGTGCTTCTTATGCAAAAAAAGTTAAAAATGAATTAGTAGGATGGTAATTAAAATTTAAATAAATTCTTACCTGAAATTATTGAAGAATATTGCTTTTTCCTGCAAAATAAATAAATAAATAAATGATTGAAAACACAATATACCTCTTTTGTTTAAAATCATTCTTAAGATTGAATCGATTTTGCGTCAAGAAAAATAAACTTTACTATTATGAAAAAATTGTCACAAATATATAAAGGGGCGTATATTTAAACTTCAAAAGGTAATTAATGGTATTTCGCATTTTAGAAGTGAAAAAAATATATTCTAAATTTTTCTTTCTTTATTTGTTATCTTTTAAAAGTAATTAAAATGAAATTCACTTCAAGAATCTATATATCTGAAGATAGAAATGATTCACGCAATGAAAATAAAAGAAGCAATTGTTTGATGCTATAATCTAAACAAAACTTTTTTTATAATATTTTCAGAACTGTATTCTGTTAAAAAAATAATCTAAACAATATTTATTAAAATAAAAACATGACTTACTTCACTTTTACTTTAAAACTTTCTGCAGAGTTTTTTGTAGAAATATTTGAGAGAATTAAACTCAATATATACTGCATCTGAAAAATCAAGTTGCAATTTTTCAAGTATTTTTTTTTTCGTAAACATCAGGAAATCGTAACAATAAGTATGAAAATATTTATTTATACACTAAGTAAGTTCTAAGCCTCATGTGTTTCTAACAGAAATGTAATACTAAAAATTTAAAAATACTATATAATGATTATATTATTACTATATAACTATATAATGACTATATAATGATTAAATTAAATTAAATTTAAAATGTGATTAAATTAATTTAATTTAAAATATATGATTAATTTTCTATTTTTTCCCTTTATTATATTGTATAATAATAGTAAATAATTAAGGTTTTATAAATGTATTGTCCTTTTTACTATTGAAAACTACTATTAAATTTTACTATTAAATTTATAACTTATTTCTCAAAAGAATGATTGCTTAAGTCATTGAGGTGATTCAGTAAAAATTTTCGAATATTTTAAATTTTGTAAATTATCACCCGTTCTTAACTCCTTTTCTGATACAGATGAGTTATAGATATAAATGTTTCTACGCTATAAAATACGACAAAAAAAGTCTTAATTGATTGAATAATCTTCAACAATATGTATTGAAATGTTTTCACATTATCCATTTGTATATATATGTATATATATATTTTGAAGTTAAAGGTGTTTTCAAAGTTAAAATCATTTATTTTAGGTACAAAATTATATAGACAAAAATTTTGGTAATATTTCGTTAGAGGTTACTTCTTAAAGTGACTGAAGTAGAAAATGGTCAACAATTTACCTTACCATTAAAAATTACAATTTTAAGAAATATTCATATCAAATTTTTGTTCTTGATATTTAAAAACATTTAAAAGTTAAATATTGTTATGTTTATCAATTCATGGTTTTGTAATGTCAGTGTAAAACACAATGTATATTATTCATGTAAAATTTAAGCTAATTTTTGGTACTGGAATTTAAGGTATTTTTTCACTACTAAACTTTAAATAATTGAGTAAAAAACTTAAATATTTACTATCAATGATTAAGTAAATAATTTTCCTTAATCAATTGCGTTATGTATAACATATTTTAATTTATAGTTAAGAGATTTTTTTCAGAATTCATTCATCACTTAAAAGTTTTTAAGGATATATAGTAAAGACTTTTCCTTGAAGATTTTTCTTCAAATATAGTTGTCGAGTATTCACTCCAGAGAAAACATAGAACATTTACAAAAATTTAAGGTTTTTTCAACAGTAAATGACTTGAGAGAATTATTTTTTAACTACACTGTATAAATTTCTTGTATATTCCGAAATTCCCTTACATTTTAAATTAAATTTTCATCTTGGGACCAATCATCTAAATGTATCTTAATACATATCTAGCAGTTGTAACACCTTATTCCAATATGGTGAAATAGTACGTTATTGGATATTTTGTCACTAAAAATATTACTACAAATGACAGCACAAATCTCAGATGAACACCAATTGTATGAATGAATTGTGTGCATGTGTGTATGTGCACTTCCGCTATATAATCTTAATTAAAATTGTTCAAAAATGAAATTAATTAATTTCTTTAAATCAGTAGTAAGCATATCCGAAAAATATAGCATGAAAATATATATTAGGAAGTTGATAGTTATGTATCTTAATACATATCTCTAATGTATCTTAATACATATCTAGCAGTTGTAACACCTTATTCCAATATGGTGAAATAGTACGTTATTGGATATTTTGTCACTAAAAATATTACTACAAATGACAGCACAAATCTCAGATGAACACCAATTGTATGAATGAATTGTGTGCATGTGTGTATGTGCACTTCCGCTATATAATCTTAATTAAAATTGTTCAAAAATGAAATTAATTAATTTCTTTAAATCAGTAGTAAGCATATCCGAAAAATATAGCATGAAAATATATATTAGGAAGTTGATAGTTATGTATCTTAATACATATCTCTAATGTATCTTAATACATATCTAGCAGTTGTAACACCTTATTCCAATATGGTGAAATAGTACTTTATTGGATATTTTGTCACTAAAAATATTACTACAAATGACAGCACAAATCTCAGATGAACACCAATTGTATGAATGAATTGTGTGCATGTGTGTGTGCACTTCCGCTATATAATCTTAATTAAAATTGTTCAAAAATGAAATTAATTAATTTCTTTAAATCAGTAGTAAGCATATCCGAAAAATATAGCATGAAAATATATATTAGGAAGTTGATAGTTATGTATCTTAATACATATCTCTAATGTATCTTAATACATATCTAGCAGTTGTAACACCTTATTCCAATATGGTGAAATAGTACTTTATTGGATATTTTGTCACTAAAAATATTACTACAAATGACAGCACAAATCTCAGATGAACACCAATTGTATGAATGAATTGTGTGCATGTGTGTGTGCACTTCCGCTATATAATCTTAATTAAAATTGTTCAAAAATGAAATTAATTAATTTCTTTAAATCAGTAGTAAGCATATCCGAAAAATATAGCATGAAAATATATATTAGGAAGTTGATAGTTATGTATCTTAATACATATCTCTAATGTATCTTAATACATATCTAGCAGTTGTAACACCTTATTCCAATATGGTGAAATAGTACGTTATTGGATATTTTGTCACTAAAAATATTACTACAAATGACAGCACAAATCTCAGATGAACACCAATTGTATGAATGAATTGTGTGCATGTGTGTGTGCACTTCCGCTATATAATCTTAATTAAAATTGTTCAAAAATGAAATTAATTAATTTCTTTAAATCAGTAGTAAGCATATCCGAAAAATATAGCATGAAAATATATATTAGGAAGTTGATAGTTATGTATCTTAATACATATCTCTAATGTATATCTTAATACATATCTAGCAGTTTTAACACCTTATTCCAATATGGTGAAATAGTACTTTATTGGATATTTTGTCACTAAAAATATTACTACAAATGACAGCACAAATCTCAGATGAACACCAATTGTATGAATGAATTGTGTGCATGTGTGTGTGCACTTCCGCTATATAATCTTAATTAAAATTGTTCAAAAATGAAATTAATTAATTTCTTTAAATCAGTAGTAAGCATATCCGAAAAATATAGCATGAAAATATATATTAGGAAGTTGATAGTTATGTATCTTAATACATATCTCTAATGTATCTTAATACATATCTAGCAGTTGTAACACCTTATTCCAATATGGTGAAATAGTACGTTATTGGATATTTTGTCACTAAAAATATTACTACAAATGACAGCACAAATCTCAGATGAACACCAATTGTATGAATGAATTGTGTGCATGTGTGTGTGCACTTCCGCTATATAATCTTAATTAAAATTGTTCAAAAATGAAATTAATTAATTTCTTTAAATCAGTAGTAAGCATACCCGAAAAATATAGCATGAAAATATATATTAGGAAGTTGATAGTTATGTATCTTAATACATATCTCTAATGTATATCTTAATACATATCTAGCAGTTTTAACACCTTATTCCAATATGGTGAAATAGTACGTTATTGGATATTTTGTCACTAAAAATATTACTACAAATGACAGCACAAATCTCAGATGAACACCAATTGTGTGAATGAACTGTGTGCATGTGTGTGTGTGCACTTCCACTATATAATCTTAATTAAATTTGTTCAAAGATGAAATTAATTCATTTCTTTAAATCAGTAGTAAGCATATCCGAAAAATATAGCATGAAAATATATATTAGGAAATTGATAGTTATGCTTATAATTGGGAATCAAGAACAAGTTAATATTTTATTGATGCTAGTTATTCAAAGTTTGATGATGTTAGCTAGTTCTAATGTTTACATTCAATGATGCAGTATTTACCTTAGCATATTGAAGTAGCACTGTTTTATCTGAAAGAGTATTTGCACAAAGTGTTATTTTCTTAATTTTCTTTTATAACTCTCTGACATTTCTTGAGGCAACACAGAGCTGGTATAGAATTTGTTAGTGATATCTAAAAGGAATTCAATCAAGTTGCGTTGCTGGTCAGCACAAATATTGAATAATTAAAAAGCAACTAGTCTCAATAAAATATTCCAAAAACTTATGAAATAAAGTAAGATTCCTCATGATGAAGCCAAATAGCTTCAATTTAACCATGCACTGAAACTAATCTTAGCTATAATAAATTACACATCCTATTTCATAAAAACTGACCCAACGAAGATTTGCTCATTTGTTTTAAAAAGAAGACAATGTTCAATATGGATTAACGTTTAATATTGCATATAAAAACAGTTAATATAGAACATGTTTATTATAAAATATATTTGCTGAAGATAACTAAGATTTTAGAAAATATTTATTTTAAGGGCAGGTTTCATTTTACCAATTAAAAAGATATTACTTACAAGTGTACAAGAATTTTTTATATACTTTTAATATTTATCTTTAGGAACTTAAGTAATTTTTAAAATAAAATCTTGAATTCAAATTATAATGTTTTCATTGGCTAATTTCATGTTTTGTTTCATGATTAAGAAGTAGTACATGGGATTACTCAATGTATTTAAAGTTACAAAATCCTCCAAGTTCTGCTTCAAATGTTTTATTCTATTTATTATTATCAAGTATGTATGATTTTCATTTGCTTCAAAAATTAATTCATTTACTTTACTCAATAACGATTTTTCATAGCTTTTTTTCAAATTTTATTATTTTGTAACTTAGACCTACACATATACATATAGATAATAGTCTAAGAAAAATAAATAAAGATAAATCATATACACTTTTAATATGCATTTGTTTCAAATACAATAAATACGGTTCTTAAGCAGCTTTGAAATTATAACTCTTAAACAAAAATTGTATTTAAGATATTTGGCGATAGTATTTTTATTTAACACAAAAATAAAAATTTCATTCTGTCTGAAATTTTATAAATATCATATTCCTTAAGAAAATGTATTATATATTTTTAAAAATAAGGTTCAAAATTATCTCTTTCCCAATATGTATTCATCTCGGTGTTTCTTGCAACAATTTTTAAAACAAGTAGAGAATTTTTTTTCTATTTAAAGTGGTTTATAAAAAAAAGTAAATACATTTTCAAAGTTTTCTGATTGTATGTCACTTTTTATAGTTGTAGTAAACATCCACAATTTACAATAAGAACAATGGAAAAATACCTTATGTGATACATACAGAATTAAAATTGCAGTAAAAGATTTTTATTGAAATTTTGGAGAACTCTATCAGACAGCTCTAAAACATCATTTATCTTTTATATATATATATATATATATATATATATATATATATATATATATATATATATATATATATATATATATATATATATATATGTATATTATATATATATATATATATATATAAAATATATATATATATATATATAAATGACATAAATGTATGTATGTATAATGCTTTACCACTGTGCTTTAAAATTTATATACTTTAATTAGTAAATAATAAGTAAATTATTTTAAAAAT
This sequence comes from Latrodectus elegans, assembly GCA_030067965.1. Lineage (NCBI taxonomy): Eukaryota > Metazoa > Arthropoda > Arachnida > Araneae > Theridiidae > Latrodectus > Latrodectus elegans. The sequence goes on along the minus strand of CM057820.1, from coordinate 86,740,140 downwards.
GATGGATTTAGAATTCTTTTATATAAATGCATGGTCCATGTAAAGAATAGGATTATAGTTGACTACATTTATTAAAATGTCTTTATTACAATTTTATTAAATAATTGCTTAGTTTAAAAATTAATTAAGTAATTAATCGTTATACCTTTGTACTCAATTAAGAATAAATTTTAATTAATAATTTAAATTTAATTCATTTTTATATTATTACTCTGCAGTACAATATACTTCCCTTCAGTCTTATAAAAATTACATAGTTATTGGTATATACAATCGAAGAATACTTCTCTTATTGAGAATTAATCTCACATTTATTTCAAATTATTTAGATGATTTTAAAAAAATGTATTAAATTTTAAAGGACTGTTTATTCTAGTGATTTTTTTATCATATGAAAATTCCTATTTGTGATAAAATATGTAAGTAATATACTGCACAAATTGTATTTATATTTAATAAATGGGTAATTGAAAGACTCGATAATTATACATAAAATCTTCAGGTGTAAAAGGTAAATCATTTTTCTAAATTAAACCAGTGCTTTTATTTATATTATTAACTACAAAATATTATTAAAATTATATAAATATAGGGATATTTTATTTAGTTTGACTTCGTTCGCTTAAATATTTGGAGAGATTTTAACGAATGATTAATTGTTTTCAATTCATTTTTAAACACATATACTATACAATATCAGTTAGTTTGGTTAGTTACGGCCTTATTTTATTAAGAAAATGAAGCAAATTATTTTTATTATTGATTAAAAGATATTATATCTGAAATAAAAAATACATGTACTTAGAAAAATAAAAAAAAACATTTAAATTAAAGATATTTTTAAAATAAATTATATTCATAAAATTTTAATATTCATCGATTTCTCTTATTAGAATATAATATATTATTTAACATAACGCATTTTTAAAAACTTAATAAAAAACAATATATTCATCAGTTTGTTTTCACTGGAATGGAATAAAAAATGCTGGCTTAAAATTATAGAACAATTTAAATGAAACTGTTTTTGAATAAGTTTTGAACTGTTAAATGAACAACACTTATTTTCATATTTTTAAAAGTATAAGAAAGGTCAGTGCTTTGAATTTATTGTTGTTTAAAGCATTCGAAAACAGTGATAAAAACAAACAACATTAGTGAAAATTTATAACAAAGATTTCCTACATCTAAAGGAATATATTCCCGCTTCTAGTATTGAACTCTAACAAACTGACTTTTGTTTAATTTCATGAGTTATGTAACAACCCAGATTCCTGCAGAGGCCTCCTATGAATAAAATAAATTAATATAAATGTCTATAGTAATTTTAGATATATTGCTTACAGACATTATCAGTGTTTTAATATAATTTCAATTATATATTTTTATAAATATTCTTACAAAAATATTTGCCAAAATGCTGTATTTTAATACCATTATCTGAATTGTTTTAATAATATGCATGATTTTAATGCACGGAAAATATATAAGGAGGAATCTTTATTAAAATTCAAAAGTGTGGTTTAATTATTCACGATGATTTTTTATCATAAAAAATGTTATACAAAGCCTCTTATAGAATTATTTAACTCATTGTATTCAAGGAATTCAAAGGAACTCAGTAACCACAAAATGTAGTGTACTATTTGCTCCTTAAATTATATATGAAAATACAAAAATATCCTTAAATTATATATGAAAATACAAAAATATCCTTAAATTATATATGAAAATACAAAAATATCCTTAAATTATATATGAAAATACAAAAATATCCTTAAATTATATATGAAAATACAAAAATATCCTTAAATTATATATGAAAATATAAAAATATATCTAACCACCAAACCACTTATCCAACGCAAAAGTAGCTTAAGGAAGTTAAGCCTGTAAAATAATTAGCGATACAAAAATAGAAATTTAAATGTAAGGAAAATAGATTTGAAACAAAAAATGAAAAAATTATAAGAAGCTATGGAATTATATTTTCTTTAGGGGGAATATGGTCAACTATTCAAAAGAAATACAAATGCTCATTTCTGACACGCAGCCACAGTAATGTATCTAAAACACTCACTCAATTTCCTCGAAAAATGTCTGTAATACTGAATTTCAAACACTAAACATCCAAATTATAAAACTTTAAGAAGAATAGGAAAAATTCAAGAGATAAAATGTAATATCAACCTAATCAATAATTCATAACCCATATATACACCCCAATGAGATCGATCAGTTGCCAAAAGTTTAACCTGTTTTCTAATATTTTCAATATTATTGCATTTAAATGCCGTTTATTTCATTAACTGAAACATCTATATAGACTATAGAGAGATATTATTCCAGAATATATTTTAATTCATTTACCTTAAAATTATGTGCATTTATTTTGTAATAAATGTCAGTTTCCAAATCCAAAGTTTCAGAATTATGACTGTTAATGTGTTAGTTTCTACAAGAATTAACTCCTTAGGATATATAATTCCAATATATTCTTAAATTCGGAATTATACTAAAAACAATATAATATAACAATATAACAACTAATGCTTCACAGTGACAATGCATCTTCACCTACAGCCATATTAACAGTAGAGTTTCTTAAACAAAAACAAATTAAAGTGATCGAACATCCGCCATATTCACCTGATATAACTATGTGCGACCTTTAGTTACTTTTTAATATAAAAAAGAGCTTACGTGGACGTCGTTTTCATTCAGAAGAAGAGATTGATGTGGCTATAAATGTATTTTTTCATCTATTCCAAGAAATGAATGGCTTGAGGCATTTAATCTATGGAACATTCGTCTACAAAAGTGCATTGATGCTGGAGGAGACTACTTTGAACACATTTAAAATTTTGTAAGTAAAAAAAAATTGCATCTCAAAAATTTCAAAGTGACCCTCGTATATATATATATATATATATATATATATAATATTAAAATTAATAACTCCATAAAAATATTACTTATATTTTCATATTAAATATTAAATGCAACCTAGGAAAATTTTGTGGAATATTCAAGTTTCAATTTTTACAGAAAGAAAACATTTGTGTACATTTACAGGATAAAATTCTTTTGAAATTTAAACATCAAGGTGAGCATATGCTACATTTAAAAGAAATTTAAATTGACTAACAGGACATTTTAATTTTTTTCAAGAATCAAGATTTCTTATTAAGATAAGTACCTAGAATTTACAGTCACATTATTTTTAAAATTTATGCACAATAAATCAAATTGTCTGAAAATAAAATCATCAAATATCATTAGTATTACATAACATTTATTAAATTACAAATTTATTGGACAACACATTTATAAGCTTAGATGAAAAGAAAGGAAATTTTGGAGTTTAATATTGTTTTCGTTTAATAGAAATGGAAAGTCAAGTTTTATAAGTGAGAGATAAAATTTTACCTTTCTTGGAAGAAATTAAAAAGCCATAAAATATTGATAAAGCTGTTATCATGTATTATATTTTATTCATGCATATATATTTTATGTTATCGTGTATACATTATTTATATGTTAAAATGAAATGCAAATTCTTTGCAAAATTCTTTTTTTAAGTTATGACATTTAAATTTATTTCACATAACGTATTTCCTTCGCAACGAAAACAACGCTTGAAGTTATCCCCTAACAAAAAGATGATTTCAATTAAGTAATTATACATTAAAATGTATTGTTTTAAAATATATAGTATATATTCGATGTTATAGTAATTTTACTTCAATAAACGTCTATAAAACTATTAGTTTTTTATGTATTTCATTTATTTCTCTCTCTCACTCTCCAATATTAGTAAGTTCTTTCCTGAAAAAGTTTCAGAAATAAAATGATTGCAAGTATTTACTAATAAATGTTGCTCATTAGAAAAACAAAAATTTTAAAATCAATGTTTACAATTGAAACTATTTTGATAAATATGCTAATAATATATTTTTTATAAAATAAAGAATCCTATTCTCAATAAATATTCTAGAAAAAAAAGAATGTAAAAATATCTAAATGTATTTAAAATTATTATTTGCATAAAATTTTAAAAATAAAGGAAAACAAATTTGTTAAATTAGAAAAAATCTTTAGAAAATTTTTATGTTAAAATACAAAAAATTAGATTGCACAACATATATAAGAGTATCGAATTAATAAACAAGTAATTTTATTCAATTATCAAAATTTAAACCCATATTCAAGAAATCCAAGCTTTATGAATTCCTCCAATGATCAAACATTTATAGTTGTAAGATCTAAGGTTAAAATTATTTTACCAAATTGAAAAAATTTCATTTCATATTAAATAAATCAGCATACGTTAATCTCAAAATAAATAAGGAAATACAATGACAAACTCTTATATTATTTTAGTTTATAAAATACATTTATATTTAAATGACACCCGTTATTTTCAGAGTTTATTTTGTTGCAATGGTAATAATTTCCTTGATAAATACATTAAAATTATCATTTGTATGTTGAGCTGTATGTTCTTTTGACAGAAAATACTAGTTTTAACAACAATTAATAAATTGATATGGGAATCTTAATTTACTATATTATGAGATATGTAGAAAAATAAAGATTTATCAACTTACAAACAATCTAACAAAAATTGTGACGTTTCTTTTAATTTGTAATTATATTAATATTTTGAGGATATTTAAGAGGCAAATTTTTATTAACTTTTACGAGAACATTTGTTTAATAACTAAAACAAATCACGAGGAAATTTAAACTGCTTATTAAATTTAATATGATTGTGATGAAAAAATAAAAACTAATTTTTTTGGAAAAACATGATTTTTTTTAACTTTATTGCTTTAATACACACAAATATAACAGTTAAGATTTATGAAAAATTAAACAATTATTTTGAACAAAACCAGAGCAACTATTTTATAATTAAATTTAAAAATAAAATTTTAATAAATTATTGTTCATTTTAATTCCTTTTTTATTGCCTTAAAAAACTTAATCAATTTTTATATTTTAAATTAATTGCCTCAGAAAATAGCAGTTGTTGAATTAAAATCCATTCTAAAATTCAAGATGTATAACAGAAAATATACAATATTTATGGGAATATTTTCTCATATATGATAATAAATATATTTCACAAGTGTAATAACATTTTGGTTGAATGAAATTTTTATTTGTTAATTATAAGTGCATTTATAGTGTTTAAATTTAAAAATATTAAAATGTTCAAAATATCCTTATAAATAGCCATACTTTCAATGCATTTTTAATTTGATCAAAACGAGTTTTCAAACTCATAAATAGGAAATTATAATTTATATCGAGGACATTTAAAATGATATTTTATTCCTCCCACTATTTTTATAAATATACTTTTCTATTATTTAAATTTTAAAAATTGTTTTCGCAATAGTATTTTTATATTTTAAATAGATGTTACTTATTAAAATATAATGACTTTACTCTGGAAAATGTTATGATGTTTGGCAAGTAAAAGAATTTCTTGTGAGGGAAATTAACATTTTTCACACGCTAAAATCTGTGAATAACTAAACTAATAGAAGATTTATTCTCCGAAAAGAGATAAATAACATATGAATAAAGTAACCCCAGTTAATTTTTATAATCAGTGCATAAAAATTGCATTTGAAAGCCAAATTTTTAAAAATATTATTTTCGAAACGATAAAAAAATGAAAACATTTTAAATAAATTGATTTAGGAAAACATTACGAGATTCACTAAAACTGAAAATATAACGCAGTAACAGGAGAAAGATGTTGGTATGTGATATTCAAGTTGTTAAATATCCACCAAATTTAAGTTTCCTTAACTCTTTCATATCACTCATACTAAGTAAATTATTGCTATTTTATTGCTAATGTGATATACATGCATGTTCGTATTGATATGAAAAAATTAGACAAAATTGACTGTGAACCACAAATTCAACTCCTTCAAATACCTTTTAAATATTTACCAATTTCAAATGAGAAGATAAACCTTTATATTTATGATTTCCATTTCACATTAACAGAATGCCAGTTTTTTAAGTGTACTATTTTACTTCGAGACATTTAAATATTACTTAAAGTGTATTTTTGTGTTACCGGATAAAAAAACAGTACAGTTTTCACATATATATTTTTTCTATGTAAAGCATTTATAAAATTATTACTCTAACTTTTGATTTGAATACTTTTGGCACATTAAACTTTAATAAAGATGGAATTGTACTTCAGTGAAAATAAAATTATATAAATGTTAAAATAAGTAAAAAATATTACCCTCAGTTTCTCAATTTAATCTTTTTTGTTGTTCACAAGTTTTATTTTTGTTATTGTAGTATTTTTTCAAATGCTGAAACTTATTTGGAAATAAAGTTGCTCCAGAATAATAACAAGCTACGGAGCTTAAATCTAACGTTCTTAAAGAAGTACTTTAGAAAAAGTTGAAATTCGAAACATATCAGAAAGAATCTGTATCTTGAAAAAAAAGTTTTGTGAAATTCAGTGTGAAAGCGTATTGAAGCAAGAGATTAAAATCGTTGAAGTCTTACTTCGTTACTTTACTTTTTTCTTTTCTTTGTCCTCTGTCAGAGAAATACTTTGCAATTTCATGAAAATACTGGATTTTATCTTCAAATGTGTATGAAAGAAGTACAGCTAACAGTATTTATTAGAAATGGACAAAAATTTATTGATGTTTTATTGAAAACGTTAAATATTCCTAATTTAAAGTAAAATTACCCTTAGATAATTGTATTCTAAAATTCACAGAAATCTGAATATATCTTACATGTAATTCTTAAGTATCTGAGTAATGTTTATAAAGTGCCATTACCAATAAAGTTGGTTAAGTCATTAAAGATCACTAATATTAAATTTTTATGTTTCATTTTAATATATAAATTAACTTGTTCAAAAACCATTTTCATGATATGAACATATGGAAGAAATTATTTGATCAATTAACTCATTAATTCTTTGTCCTGGACTTCATTTTCTTTTATAATGAAATAGATATAAACTTGAACTTAAAAATAATTAATGACAGATAATACATTTTGCTACAAAAGTAAATATAACAATTTGTTCGAAATCGTCGCTTAAAGGATAATAAAGTAATTTCATTAGATGTGTGCAAGATGAGATACATGCAAGTTGAGATTTAGAAGGTATTTAAATCACAGTTTGATGTGATTTGGTTCAACTTACGCTATTGTTTATCTAGCTGCATATGAAATAATGCATTAGCATGATGGAACATAGCCACAAAATTTCATTTTGAGAAAATGTTCTGGAAAAAATTTAAATGTTGTGAATGAGTTTTATCCTTTCATAAAAATGACTTTCGGTTCAAGGCTTTCACGTGACTTTCTAAAAAGAAAAAAAATCCTACATTACTTTTATTTCATGGTACATTGTCACTTCATTCTAATGAGTTCTCATTGCTTTTATAAATCACATATGTTGCTATCTTCACAGGTTGAAAAATATGATCCTAAATAGTTTCAATTTTACAACTATATATATAATCCTTTTATTGAAATATTTAAGTAGTTTAAAAATTTTTTATCGTTAATCTTAGTTAAATTAAATGAAACTCATAAAAGATTTTTCCTTGTGTAATATTTCATAAATAATTTTATGTGGGACATTAAAACTAATTTTAAATGCTTTATTTATCATTTAAGCACAATAGGTATAATCATCAGTTAACATTTTATTTATTGCAAATACATTAACTCATTGCTTGAGTTTAAAACAATGAAAGTCTTTCCTGTATGTTCATCATAAAGAGAAGTGGTATTTTTGTGCAATTGTGTTAATTATCGTGTGTGTGAATGCAATACCATTTCCTTATTCTGTGAGATTATACGTGTAAATTTTAAATCTAGATGCTGAACGCATTTTCTGTAGTTAGCCCTATTTTAAAATCGAAGCAAAATAATAACTCCCTTTTTCATTCCATTTGAAATTTATTCTACACAACAATATTTCAAACTGGTCAGTATATAAAAATTGCTTAATAAGATAAAATAATACATATCAAACCACGTAATTAAAAAGTTTTACTTATTTTTTCGTATTTGAAAAGTTATAGATTGACCTTTGTACTGGGTCAGTTGAAAATTTTTGGGTCAATAAGCTGCTTTTTATTTTAATCTTTATACAAGTATATATCTATATATACATATATATATATATATATATATATATATATATATACATATATATATATATATATATATATATATATATATATATATATATATATATATATATATATATATATATATATATATATATATATATATATATACATAGTAAAACTTCCCATTCAAAATTATTGTTAGGGTTCCTTTTCAATCTTATTTATATGTTTTATAATTTGGCACATTTTAAACAAATACTATTGAAAATATTGGTTAAGTTCAATATAATAAAACTAAAAAAACTATTACGAAAATATTTTGATTAATTTCAAAAATAAGTTTACTAAAATAAATAGAAAGAAAAATAAATTGTATAAATTTGTCGCTAAATACAACGAAATAATGCTTGTAAATATATTGCTAACATATTTTTTAATAATTTAATATAATTGAGGAGTTATAGTTTTCCCGAAAACATTTTGCCGTAAAAAGATTGCATGGCAAGTTAAAATTTTATTCTCAAAATGAAGGAAAAATTAGAAGATATTTTTAAAAATGGGCAAATTTTTAAAGTTTCATAAAATTTTATTTTTATTAACTAGTTTTTAAAAAGTGTATGTTCTATTGTTGCATCTAAAACTATTAATGATTTCTTCTTTCATTTAAATCAGAATTTTGGAAGAAGTGATTTAAAAAATATTATATAACACAATAAATATCTTCTTTTTGTAAAATAACAATTTGCTTAGTTAATTCTATAAGGTTTATAAATTGAGAGATCATAAATATTTAACAATGAAAAAAAAAGCAATTTTATATATACAATATTATGTTAATGCAATTAATATACCTTGTTTCAGGGAATATCATAGTCCAATGTAATTAATATACCTTGTTTCAGGGAATATCATAGTCCAATGTAATTAAAAAATTACTTATTCTGATATTATGATAAAGTTTTGCTATATTCTGGAATATATTGATGCTATAAAGTTTTTTCAGTGGAACAAGTTATCTAATATTTTTAAATGATATTCAATTTTTCAATATATGCACTGCTATTAAATGTTTCAAAAATGAGAAATATTTTAAAATTAATGATGATTAGTCAAGTATATACACATTTAAATAAATATTTGTTTATTAAATTGTGATTAAATTTAAATTAATTTCATTAATTTATTTTTTTTATAGGTGATATATATATATATATATGTATATATATATACATATATATATATATATATATATATATATATATATATATATATACAGACATACATATCTATTTATATATATATATATATATATATATATATATATATATATATATATATATATATATATATATATTATATATATGCATATAAATCTTACTGGCATAAAACATTTACGAATTTAATATAATATTTTATCTAACATAATGTGGAGTTTCGTAGTTTATTTATTAAAATTCAAGTCCATTGATATAGGAAAATTTCAGTACAGTATTTTAAGAAAATTTAAATTTATGATTTTAGTCATTGTTTACACTTTATATACTGTATGCTTATATACTGTTTTATATGCAAAAACAAATTAATCATTGTTAACTTTTACTGCAAAATAATGGTATATTAATTATTTTTCATAAAATGATGTAAGTATTCATATGTAACATATTATTCACATTTCATTTATCTGTTAATGCAATAATCATTTTATTTTTAAGCAAAAAGAGATACTATCCAGAAAACACCAACATTTTTTTACATTTTGAATGGTATTGTTATGATTAAAATTTATTTATAATTTATTGTTATTATATTTCTTTTTTTGAAATATTCAATACTTTACCTTAAGAAAAAACCTAAATATCTTTATTTATTAGTTTTCTTAGCAAAATAATGCATTAAATATTCTGTAAAATCTTTCAGTAATGATTAATATAGCCACTGTATAAGTAAATGGATAATATGAAATTAAATAAAAGACATGTGAAATTTCTAATATTAACTGTATAATGATTAAAACCCCATTGATTCGCTTATTATCAAGTTATTTACCGTTTTATTCTCATCTTTAAGGACATACTTCCTTTTCATAATATTTTCTAATAAATAGATCACATGTATGATAACTCTTAGATGTTTCAATAATATTCTTAGTGCTGATTGATATTCGTGTTATTTCTTAAACAAACATTCAAAATATTATTTAAACATATATTTATTTATTTTTGAAAATTTAAAATTTATTAGCTGTAATTTAATAAATTATAAATAGAATATGTACATGGGAATTTTTGTTTTTCCTAGAAAAAATCAATTATTTTATTTTTATGACAAGGACGTAATCAAATCCCTGTGGTATTCCAAAAAAACCCACTCTATTAAAAATTACAAAATTCAAAATTCCTATACTATTAAGATCTTACGGAAATTTTCAAGTAACTTATTTCGTAACTTTTTTTACTTAAAATTTTAATATTTTCTGAAAGAAATAAAAATTAATGAAATATTTTATTATTTTAAATTTAAGAAGTAAAATATACTTTTTAAAATTAACAACAGGAAGAGCCAAAAGGAAACTAAAGAAAACTTGCCATAACTGTTGAGTTAATTTTTAAACATAATATAATACAGGATTAAGAAAAAAGAAAAAAATGTCTTTGGATACATTTTTGGGACAAAGACTACCTTTTTTCCATAATCATATTCATCGAAGAAAATCAATACGTAAGCAAATGATCATGAGAAACTGTGATTTTTATTTCCTGCTTTTCAAAACATTATTGGATTTCACTTTAGTGGCATCGGTAGGTTTCAACCTTTGTGGTATTTGAAATTCAAATTGAGTTTTCTTTTCAAAAATCAGATAATGCTTTTAAAGCATCTATGTGATTTTTCTCAATAGCTTGATTGATATAATTTAATATTTCTTTTTCACTTGTTTTATGACAGTACCTAGCAATGTTTTCAATTCATATAAATTTTGCAGTTAAGATTTCTTTTCTCATGAAATTTAATTTTCATTCCTAAATTAAAAGTAAATTAACTTGTATCATATAATATACAAGTTCATTTACTTTTAATTTAGGAATGAAAAACATATAATATGTTAAACTTATATCATATAATATGTTTTAAAAATGAAATGAAAATATACAATCGTTATTTTACGTGAAATTGGAAGTGCATTTTGAATGCAAAATATCATGGGTTCCTTTTTATTAAAATTTCTCATGAGTATCTGAAATGTCATGTTTCATTAATTGCTTAACGCTCGGTTAAATACATACCTCATTTTTTAAACTCAAGCATTCTCTTCGTGCATCTTGCCTGACAGTGAATAATCGAAATAATTGATACGTGAAGCAATTGCTTGTGGCAAAGTTTAAAACCTCAAAGACATTAAATATAATTTATAAGCATTATTTAATGGGAACAATTTATAGGAAATATGAAAAACTTAGAAACTGACTGCATCAAAATTATAGTTTGAAGTCTCATTTATTTTTGAATTACAAATAAATAATTATTGTAATTATTTCTTATTTGATATAACCATCCGTTTACATGAAAACTGACAATTGCATCGATATTTTTTTCTTTCATAATAAAATAAAATGTGTACTTTTAGCAACTTTTTATAGGAATTTTTGCAAGTCCTCAGGAAAAAATAAGCATTTGTTGGTTATATTTTCATTTATTTTTTCCGAAGATGTGCTTGCATAAATAATATCGATAAGCTCTTCAAAAAATTCTTTTGTATTTCATGCATCATAATAGCTGGTCACTTCTTATAATACAGTTCTCACAAGTCACTTCGATAATAAAAAAGAAACACCTAGAAAATTATACAAATTACAGAGTAGATATACCTTACCGAGTTATGCAAATTATGTAAAATGTCTACCTCTTCGGTACACGTAGGATAAGATATAAGTGAGGAACTAACATAGGAAGCAAAATTCACGCCATTATTGCTGCTCGGAAAATAGTCTTTGGAAGTTTGTTCTTGTCACAAAGGACGCATGTAATTGCAGAGAATGTCAGGATATTTTCAACAGATCCAATCCTACAGGAATAGTGGAAGTACCCACAATTCGACAACATGGCATCATGGCATCGAGTGCCATTGCGTAATATGATAGCTTAACGTTACGTAGATGATGTGCTGTGGCCGATGACATTCCCCTGCATTCAGGGGATGTCCAATGCAAATTATTAACAAAATAACGACCGACTGCACATTGGTTGTATCATCCAATTTTAGCCTGCAATGTGTACAGCTGCTTCCCTGGCCACCATGCTCACCAGATCTCTTACTAATCAAACATGATTGGGAAATGATCATAAAACATTTGCAGACCCTTTCATTCCTTCCTTCAGAAGATGCACTTTGGCAAATGGTTGACCGGGAATGGAGAACAATTGCTCAGGATGTCATCGGTACTCTCAGAGACTCTGCGCATTTGTGTGTTGCTTCGTTTGTTGCTACCAACGATGGACCTACAACATTTTTCTTGCTCTGTATTATGAGTATCATTTCGAAATACAGATCACTTACTGTCCGATGATGTCACTCTCTGTTTGACAAGTTTCGTTACTTTCTGTCAACTCCTTCTAAGAGTTGCATTTTCAATGTCAGACTTTGCATTCATTTCAAGATATATTTTACTTACTGAAAACTTACCATTAATGTCCACATTCTAGTTCAATTGGATATAGAATATTTGGGTAAAGAGTATAACATAATATATCATATATCTACCCTTCTAGGAACCCTTATTCTTCCTCATAGGAATTACTGTCAACAACCATCTCCGAATTTTTTAAATTTATTTTTAGCATCAAATGCAGAATCGCTGTAATGCAGTAAATATAGAATATTAAATGTGTCAGTAAAGTATTTTTGGTGTACGTTTCACAATACAGACTTCTTTTTAAAATGAAAAATTAAAAAGTTTGAATTCTCTGGCTATTTTATTAAAAAAATTAGAAATGCGCTAAATAAACCCAATGAAAGTCCTATTCTGTTATCTTCTGATTTGTACATTTCTGTTATCTTCTTATTTGTTCTTCCAATGATTTTTGCTTGATCTAAACTAAATAGCTAAAATTAAATATGTTCCTGTTGTCACCTGTTGATTTTCCATTTTCGAGGCATAGATAAATAATGGCTGATATGTTTAATGACCTTATATATTTTATAGAGGTTGACCACAATAAACCTCTGATATCGTTGCATAACAAGTTTATAAATCACATAGCAAAAATAACCGATTTAGATAACCTAACAAATAAAACCATTTCATCTTGTATTACTAATGTTTTTCTTTTTATAGTTTATTTAGAATATATATTGAATACATATGCACATCACCCTATAAACATAATAAAATTCTCATATATCTCATAATCATCATCTTTATTCATTCTCAATGGAGTATATTAATTTTATATATTTTTACAAATTGTGGACTTTTAAAAGATTTTCTTAAATAGCACGCACGATGTAGGCATCAAACACCTTATAATAGTATTCAACTGTTAGAATGTCCACTAGAGGTTTGCAAACTTATACCCAGTTGAGCAAGGAAAAACCGGAAATGAAATAGAATTTTCTTTCGTTCAGGTGATTATCTAGATTTGAACGTGAATTTTTTTTTCATTTAATTTCATCCAAATTTACAAATTTCAGTGGACCCTTTCATTTCTTATTAAATATAAATTTAATTAAGCTTTCTTATAAAACGTAAATTATGGCAAGAATTTTCGATAGCATATATTAAATCATATATTTTAGTCAAATTAAATAATATAATTATTCATTGAAAAATCAATTTTCAGTAACTTGGTATAATATTATTGTTTCTAAGCCTACTTCATCATGAATAATTAAATTCTATTAAACATATTAGGATCATGTGTAACAACACTTTTGTTTTAATTTTTTCTTACAATATAATATAATAATAAAAATTAAATTATAAATGTAAACTATGTATGTATCTGATGCAGTGTAATATAATAATATCCATTTTTGTTATGGTTTCAGAAACAATTTGATAATAATTTTTCATGAAACAAAACATCAGTTATTGTTTCAGAACAAAGTTGATAAAAACATTTCATGTTTTGATAATTTTTATTCTGATTTTGCAATACAATGAAAATAAGGAAGAATCAACAAGGCATTCATTTTGTTAACATATTTCTTTCATAACTGAATTTTTAATAGCATTTAATGTAAAAATATCAACACAGTAGATTGCTTATTTGTAATATTTGATTTTTCAGATATTCGATCATTTCTTTTGACATATTATGATTCTGTTTCGTTATTAATCCGAGATTGGCTAGTTATAGAATCTCCATAAATCAAAAATTATGCAAAAATATAAAAACAATAAAGGATTCTGAAAAAATTTATCCAATTTGATATCCAAGCAAACTGATATGAGGTGAGAGTTAATCTATCAAACCTACACCAATGACACTCAGGGAAGATCTTTTGTACTTGCAGGAAAGGGATTGCTATGAAATTGTCATTTATAAAGTGCGAGAAGTCATTTGATATTTTCAAGGTGAAAGCTAAAAAGATCCTACCCTGACTTCTTCCAAAGTACCACAGGTGATTGGGTTGAATAAATTCCAGTCGGTGTAATTCCCTTTTTCTAAGGGAGATCTCACTATTATCCAGATTGAGATAGGCAAGAAAAATATTACACTGAAACATTTTGCGTGACTTATTTTTAGAATATTTAGACCGTAATATATTTGACTAGCGAAGCTCTTTGCTTCCTGAATCTCAATGGCACCGCTCATTTATTTGAGTGACGGAAAATGCAGCTTTCAAATCTGTAATAGGAGTCATAGTGAATAGAAAGGAGCAATAATTGACCAAAATACCTAGGGCATCATAAAAAGAAGACTGACTTATCTCTAGTTGCTCAATGTATTAGGTGAGCACAAATGAATGTCGTTCACGCCTAGGGTGATCCCAAAAGATGAAAAAATTCCCATGTACTTTGCCTATCATCCTCGGAACAACCCTCCACCAAGTTGAAGCAACAGTTAGGACTAGGAAGAGATTGTGTTTTGTTAAGGAATTAAGGTAAATATTTTATTTATCTAATTTAATGATGTGTTTAATTAAATATTTATCCGAGTCTTATATTTAAACCTATGTACATTTTTCGTTTTACCTATTAATGAAAATTAACAATTAAATTTTGAATTAATTGTTATTATTTTAATGCAATATGCTTTACTTATATTTAACTAATTCATGTTATTTCACTTATAAACAAAAAAATACTTATTAGTATTTCAGTTCTAATGAAAAATTAATAAAAATTTTATAAGACAGGCAAACATTTGTTTTATTTTAAACAATGAGTAATTTCCATATTTATTTCATACTAAAAATGAGATCCGTTAACAAAAATTAGAATGTTATTAAAATTTGAGATAAATATAAGAAATTATTATATGTAATATGTCTTTATTATAAATATTTTTAAATTCAATGAGTTCTAGTTTTTTTTCTTTTGTACTTGCATAAATATACATTTATTTTAAAATAATAGCAAATCTGCTTAAGAATAAATAATTCAAATAATTTATATACAGTACAATTGTTGAATGATAAAAACATAAAATCAAAAAATATAACTGAAATATATAATTCCAAAAAATTTTATTTTAACTTGATAATAACAAATGTATAAAGTGCAAACATTTTTCTTACCATTGTTCGATTCAAATTTATTGCTTATAAATTTTCCTATTATTTCTAATTTCTTTACATGTCATTGCATTTCGGAAAAAATAGAATAAAATAAAATTCCCTGAGCTGAATTAGTCACATTTTTTAGACAATTCAATCTGATATTGAAAACAATAAGAGCATTTTTCATTGTTCAATGCATTGATTTTTTTATTATTTTATTCCTTGATGAATAATTCACCAATAATGTTTTGACAAATCTCAATTAAAATATTATCTCTCTCTATAATAAAATATTAATACATTATAAAAAAAATTACGAAAATTAATATGTTAACTACACACACAAAAATATTTCAACATTTTTTAAAGATAAAAATTATTGCAATTACTTTTATTACATTTTTTTATTTAAACAAAGTTGTCATTATAATATTTTTTTAAAATTGTCCCTTCATTTCGTTTTGAAAATCATTTCCGAGTTCTTCATGTGATTTAATAAATATTTTGCAATTTCTCATAATATTTCTAATAAATATTTTAAAAAAATAATAATTGCTACACAAGTAGTATTTTTACGCATTTTTTCTAAGTTTTTTTTTTATATAAATCAATAGAATAATTAGGAAAATAGATCTATAAAATATTATAATGTATGAAAGATTTCTAATGTTATTTGGTAGAGAAATGACGTTGACATAAAATTTCTTAAACTACCATTCACTCTGAAAAAAATTTCCTTCGTTATGAAGGTTAACGAATAATTACGAAAAAACAATAAGCGCTCTGTGTGTAAGAATAAAATCAAGAAAATGTGACTTTCTATGACCAAATAAATCAAGAAACTGTCATCCTTGATGAGTCCTTTAAATTAAGAAGCAAATATTTTAATATATTTTAATTAAATATCATTTTCGACACAATAAATTGTTGCGAAATTATATAAAGCTTCTGTATTCGGAGAACATGTATAAAGTTTTGACGCCCACCATATAAATGTCTAAAAGTTAAAACATCAAATATTCTGGATTAGTAAAAGGAGGCTACTTGAGAAAATATAGAGCAACTGAAAAATTTTATCTAGGAATCTTCGATTGTGCCTCCTCAAATATCTTTATTTTTTTATTTTTTAAAAACTACATCTGGTAAATCTAATGGTTCAAAGTGTGCCATGTGAAAGCGATCCTTTGTAATATTATGGTATGTTGCGTTTTTCACAATCATTTGCTTACATTCACATATTGCTTTTTTGGCAAAAATAAAATTTTATACTTCTATACCAAGAATGATGGGCCGAGATCAACAAACGTGACCTGCAGCCGTCATACGTAAGGCAGATGCAGCTGATAAAATTTATCGAGACCAGCTGAAAAAAAAAGACTTTTTTGTGTGAACACAATTGACTGTGAATATGTGATAATGCCATATTCAATACTCAAACCTTTTTCCATTGTTGAAACATTAGTTTGTACAGGGTATTTTGTGAAAAAAAAAAGAATTCACTTGAAGAGAAATATTTAACTCACTGTGACAGCCAAATCAAGGTACAGAAATTGATTTTAATATGGCAGCGTAAAGGATTGGTTCAAAATTTTCCCAGAAACAGGAATATAACTGAACACCTAAACTGAAGAAACAGGTGAAAGAAATAATGGCAAGATTTCCTAGTAAGTCAACCAGGAAATTGAATCAACAGGTTCATTCAAGTGAGCGAGATTAAATACAAGTATTAAGGGGACTAAAGTTAAAATCATACCATATAACTGTTGCACATGAAATGTTGGGACCTGACTTGCAGAAGAGCGAGTGTGTATTTTTACTCATATATGCTCAAAAATGTTGTCAGTAGTGTATTGGATACACTAAGGCTCCTCATATGTGAAAAAATTTGGTTACACTTGTATGAGTCGTGAATTCTCTAAACAACTGGTATTGGTCATTAGAAAATTACACGCAATATATCAGGTATTTTTTTATAACAACATGACTGGTGTTTGGTATGCCATTTTTGCCACAAGAGCAATATTTCTTGAGAGGACAGTGAACAGTGATATGTATTTTTGAATCTTTAAGAAATTTTATTCAAACATGACAGAAGACCATGGTCAGTTATGTTACTTTCGGCGGAATCGTTCAACATGATACACAGTAGCTGCATCATCTTCTCGTGTTCATAAAATGCTTATACTAGAGAGGACGATCATCAGAGGCTGGTAGTTTTTTGGCTACCTATCTTATCCATTTGGGACTTTTACTTGCTAATTCTCTTAAAAAGAGCAGCATACGAAGCAAATCTGAACACAACCAATGAGCTAAAGATCAGTCATTAGTGTATAGCTTGTCATCAATAATCGTAGTAGACAGACATCAGAAATCTGTTATTATTTATTGCTATACATCTCAAAATGCTGTTAATATCTAAGTTTTCCAAATGACACTCTTCAAAAATGGGATCCATTTACTTAACGTACAACACTGTTTAACATTTTAAAAAACTACACTATTCATTCAATTTTTTAAATGCTTATTGGCGTTAATAAAATTATCTTATAGAAATATAAAAAAGTGATTGTTTGCTTTAAAAAATTATAATTTTTCATCATGTCTTTCACAAAAGAACACAATTTGGGACACTTATTCTCATTTTTTTTCCTGAAAACTTTGTTTTTCTCTTAATTCTAAGGAATATTTATATTCAAATACAAATAATATACATATTAGAGTTATTCTTCTATCCCACTTGATCAACAGAGACATTGATCAAGAGCACGAGCCTTTGAGGGTTCTTATTACTGAGGCTTTGAGATGCAGCTTCAGAGGGTTCAAGACCGATAGGCAACAAAGGTTGAAGTCTGACTTTTGCAAAAAAGCATGTTACGCATTTAGCTGAGCAAATGGATGGATTTCTTTAATTTAGAAACAGGGATCAAACAGAATAAATCCCATTATTGGTCTGACATCCCCAAAATTTTCATTTGAATTGGAGACAACTGCGATCATGACATATTTTTATACCGCAGTCACCGTTATCGAAACAGATAAATCTTCCTATGTATTGAGATTTCAATTAATTACTTTCCGATAATGAGAGGTAATGATTTAATCAACCTAATACCAGTGGCTCTTATATATATACCTACACAATTCACATACTTTAAACTATATTTAAGTGACATAAAAATATTGATTAGAAGGAAGTTTTTTATTAATGCAGAGTTATTAAGTTTATGTAATTTTTACAATGCCATATATAAAAGTTATTCACCATAAAAAGCTTAACAAATAAAACAATGAAGAAATTGGTTAAGAAGAGTAATTTTTAATAATTATATAATTTCATAAGAGTAAGAATAAACCTGAATGTAATATTATGAATAAATCTATTTGAACTTTAAATCGTTGAAAATATAGGAAGAATGAAAAAATTCATTTAAGAGAAACAATTTGCTTACATCTGAATAAAAACTCAGAAAATCTCTCTTCATTACAATGAATCCTTTTTATTATGTTTTGTTAATAATAAAAGCAGAAACTAAGGCACATCTGTAGTTCATTGATGCTTTTGAGTGATAGAAAAAATCATATTGGTTCAAATATGTTTTACTACAGCACATTTTATAAATGGAGACTTTGGTATCAGAGTAAAGTGTATAATGATGATATTCCATATCTACTTAATAGGATATACATAAAGAAAACAAGCTTACTACTACAAATATTTAATTATTTTAGTTTCAACATTGTTTGCTTGTGATATTCGTGGTGTGATAATTTACTTTTTCATGAATTAAAGCTAATTAATGTCTGGTGTATGGATAAGCACATCCCAGTAATTTACTTTTATTCTTTCTAATTGTTATATTACAAACCTGAGAGACATAAAAAACCACAAGACTTTCTACAATGTTTCAGAAATATACTATAATTAATTTTGTCAGCAATATTTACACTCCTATGATAAGGGAATTTGAGTAAGAATCTCCTTTTAATACTTTATCCTTTGTAATAATAAATACGTTATCATTTGTTCTGTACTAGAATGAATTACTACTAGACCCTTTGAATCCAATTTCGATCATCAGTAGTCCATTTCTTTTTCCTCATTTTAATTTAAGAAGTTAACGGACAAACAATGACTCACATACAAAAAATGCAGCGATAATAAATTATTTTAAAAGGTTTATTTTCCGATATCTTTTCCTTTTACACGAAGAAACAGTTCTTGTCAAATACTAGTTAATCTATGTTTCTTCTTGATAGTCTATAGAACTGGTTGGCTCTCACTTTCTACAGCAATAGTGATTAGTGATTTGCAAAAACTGCTAGTGATGAGCACTCATCTGTTAAAATCAACAGTGAACTTCTCTTTTCTATTCTATTCACAACATTTAGTATTTCTTTAAATTGTTTCAACATTTATTGGAAAGAATATTTTATCAATCTTTCTGGGATGGATTCACTCAAATTTAAGTTTCGCAAATAAATATCATTGGAATATACAATATATTATTAAACTGCAAAAAAAAAAAAAAAAAAAAAAAAAAAAAAACTCATTATGAAAACCAAGTTTCAATGCTTAGTTTTAATACTACCTTTCTGTAGCTAAATAAATAAATGAACTATTTTATTAAAGAGTTGAAAATAAATACTACATTAATTACTTCTTTGCTGAGAATTTACAGAAACTTTTGTTCATAATTTATGCATAATTTATAATTAATTCTATTTATTATCATAGAATTATTTCTTAAAGGTATACATTAAATAATATCATTCCAAAAAGTACAGATTAAACAAAATAGATCAAATAGTATTAAATATATTAACCTAATGAACATGATGATTAGAAATTATTTTTCAACTGCTTATGACGCAATTGATAGTGAACATGGAAAAAAATATTTCTATTTCATAAAATATAAAGTTTAATATTTTTCTTGCAAGATATCCAACAATATTAATAAAAAATATGATTAAAATATAAGAGTTAAAAATATGTGCAAGAATAATGAATGGTAATTTCATAATGTACATTCTTTTTCTGCAAACGTGAAAGTATTTTTTTTAATTAACGATATTTTTCAGATAAAAGAATGGAAATGAAGTTCTGGGATAAGCAAGTTCTTAGCGCATACTTAACTAAAAGAAACGAAACTATTCTCGATATTTTTTAATATCAGCTTAAAGCTCTCATAAATTTTATTTTAAAAATTTGTCACGTATTTTTTCTTAAAATTGATGTCGGTTGTTCTCAAACACAACCGAAATTGAAGAAATGGGAAGCTTTT